>JAKCPI010018468.1:0-14592 GCA_023213315.1 Euborellia annulipes
AGTCTTTGTTATTCTAAATAAATAAAATAATCTTTCAAATAGGCCTAATTAAAATTAAGTTTTTAAGAAGAAACTCAAGAAGAGAAAGAAGTCCATCTATGAAGATGGTCCGCCGAAGAGAGGCTGCGCGACTAGTTCTAATCTATAATTGCTTTGACTATTATTAAATACTCTGTTTTTTTTCTTTCCTAGAGCAAATCTATTAAGTGGGAAAATTGTTATGTCCTCTACCCCATAATATATAGGGTGTAGCTATATATTTAAATGTTTTTACGCTAATTGCATGGATAAGTAAGGTTAATGGTTGTGTTTTCTATTTGCAAGCATAATTTTAATTAACATTTTTAAACGAAACTCTTTAAAGAATAATTATTAGGCTAGTAATTGTTGCTGTCCGGCGGGCACCACGCCCAAATAGGTGGAAAACCCGCCTTCTACCCTCTATAATTTTTTTAATTGTTTTAATTAAGAAAAATAATGAATTTTTGGAAAAAGCTTTTATTTTTTTTGTTAAACGCTTTAGCTAGATAATTAATACTTGTGTTTTTACATAGTTGGATTTCCGGCCTGCAGTTGCATTTAAGTTGAAGCCCTGAAAGTTTTGGGTTTAAGAGAGCAAGTTGCCACTTTTTACTTTTTCGTATAAGTGGCCATTCTGGATGTTTGAAATTAGAAACCAGAGGACCCTTTTCTTTGATAAATTCTACTATCATCATACTATAATATAAAGCCCCTGACTTCCTGTCACTGTGTATATGCCAAACAGGGCGCTGATTGGCCAGAATAAATGGAAGTTGAGACAAAGAGGGAAATTTAGAACTGTAGCAATTGCAAAATTTCCAAACAGTGAGCAAGAATAAATTTGATTAATTTGATCGCCGAGGGCGAGCAAGGGAGTCCAGGGGGCGCAGCGCCTGGTAAGTTGAAAAGCCTTCGGGGGCTTTTCAACTTGTATAAATATAAATAAAACTCATTTGGGGAAAATAAAAAATTTTTATTTTTGTTTTTCCCATCCTGCATCCTTGCCGAAAAATCTAGGTGTGGACTGGCGCACAGCACACAACTTTCTCTTAACTTCGGTAATCGAAAGTTGTGTACTGTGCTGTCACGCCAGATTTTTCGTGTCGACATGTAAATATTTAGTTTCCGACAGTACGGTACATTCGATTTTCAAGATGTAAAATTTATAAGAATGGGAAAATATTTATATTTTGTTACCATGGCAACCATTTCTCCTATCTTTTCTATGGAGTACAAGAGTAAAGTGGTCTTCAGAAGATTTCAATGGCAAAATGAGAATATACATTTTAAAGAGAATCTAAAAAATAATTGATTTTTGAATTTAAAAAACAATCGTTGGAGCAAATTTTGTGAAAATCGAAAAAAAACTGAAAAACTACATCAGTAAAGTACTAGTACTTTTGGGCCGTTTTTGTTTAAAAGCTTCGTGTCACGTCTCATGGGGGTGCCTAACTTAAATATAAAATTTCAACTTCCTATAGCTCTTTCTCGTTCTTGAGATATTTTGTTCACAGACAGACAGACACACACAGACAGACAGACCATGTCACGAAAACCACTTTTTTGGATTCAGGGGACCTCAAAACGTGAAGATCCATCAAAATCTCGACATCGAATTTTTGACATGAATCCAATACTTTCTCTCTCTATATATATTAACATATATATAGAGGTAAGAGAAAGTAAAAAAGTGGTTTTTGTGACACGGTCTGTCTTGTCTGTCTGTGTGTGTGTGTGAACAAAATATCTCAAGAACAAAAAAAACTATGAGGTTGAAATTTTATATATAAGTTAAACACCCCCCTGGGACGTGACACGAAGCTTTTGAATAAAATCGACCAAAGAGTACTAGTATTTAACTGATGAACTTTTTCAGTTTTTTTTTAATTCGCTCCAACGATTTTTTTTTAATTCAAAAATCAATTATTTTTTAGATTCTCTTTAAAATGTATATTCTTATTTTGTGATTGAAATCTTCTGAAGACCACTTTACTTCTTGTACTCCATAGGAAAGATAGGAGAAATGGTTGCCATGGTAACAAAATATAAATATTTTGCCATACTTATAAATTTTACATCTTGAAAATCGAATGTACCGTACTGTCGGAAACTAAATACATGTCGACACAAAAAATCTGGTGTGACAAGCACAGAACAAAACTTTCCATTACCGAAGGTAAGAGAAAGTTGTGTGCTGTGCGCCAGTCACACCAAATTTTTTGTAAAAAGTACGCACAACAAATAAAGCAAGTAAAGTGAATGAATGTCCAAATTCGAATGTGTATAGCCCAGGAGAGAAAAAAAAGGTTGAAAATTGCTATTCCCGAAATAGCCTAAGGGTCTATTGTCGCTTATGAGAGTTTTAGGGAAACCCTGTCTTATTTTTTTCGTCGAACCATAATATAAAATTTTTCTCAATAATCTTGAATAAAATCTTGTATTTTATTTTAGAAAATTCTTTCAAGATAAAATTTAATTGTTTGCTTAATTTACCTTAAAGATGATGCGATCTTTGATTTATGATTATTTTCTCATTCTATACCAGGATGGAAATTATTTTCTTATAGATTGCCTTTTCTCTCTCTTTCGCTAAATAAATTACCTCCGCAATTTCGTTCTTGTAAATTCAATTACAAAAGAAAAAGGGAATAAAGTTGAAGTATCTTTGAGAAAAACAAAATTGTTTTCATATAATATTTCATGTTTATGGCAATGGAGGCGTAAAAAGACGATTAACTAACGAAATGAATTTTAATTAAAAACTTATAATCAAGGCGGCACAAATTGCCTAGCTAAAGCGCCACACATAAACTCTGCTGGTGCAAAAAAGGAGATCCATTTGAGTCAAAATTTCATTTGAAATTTTTTTTTTTTAATGCTATTTTTCTGCAATACAACTTTGTCTCCAAATAAAATAAATTTGGTATCCAAATGCCTTAAATAAAATTATCGGATTGCCTGGGGTCCGAACCCGCGACGTTTGGTATATGAGGTTAGCACGCTAACCTCTACGCCATAGCCCCGAGGGCTAAAGAAACTTATTACTACGTATCCAATCCAGTGCCTGCTTGAGGATTTGTTTACATTCAAAGAATACATAAATATTTCTCTATACATTCTCTATGGGAGAAATCGTAACTTTAGGAATTAATAACTCAAAAAGTTTATTAGTATATTTATGCTTAAAAAAGCATAAAAAACTTGAATAAAAAGTTGTTAAATAAGCATAAAAGTTGAAAAAAGCATCTCATAAGCAATTTTTACTCATACCAATGGGGTATACAAATTTTTTTTTTAAAATAAACCAAATTTATTCCGCCCCGACCTGCGAAAAATTTTGTTTTTGCGGAACCAAATTTTTTCACCCTGCTGAAAAAATTTTTTTACAGGGCTATATTTTTTTCACACTGCGGGGTTTTTGGAAAATTTTGGGGGGGGGGGCCCCCTCCCCCCCCTTATATACGTCCCTGGTGTATGCGTGTGTGAATGGGAAAAAAGTGTTTTTTACTAAAAAAAAAAAAAATTTATAAATATTCGTAAGATAAGTTCAAATAAGCACGAAAGGGAAAAAAGCATGAAAACTCGAAAAAAAGCAAAAAAAGCATAAAAAAATGCAATCTCAATGCACTTAGTTTTTCCTAATTCGTATAGAAATTAAATATCTAATGGTTGCTTATAAAATTGAGCAATAAGCATTTTGCTTAAAAATCCGGTCTTTAGTTATAACTAGAGACCGGATTCCTATGCAATTGCATATTCTATTTGCTAATAGGTACATCACTGAAAACCAATTTTCTATCCGAATCATGCCCCCTTGGAGCTAGGGTTCAAATTCTATATTGCATATTTTTGCATATTTGGCCAATATTGCATAAAGTTGCATATTTAAAGCTTTTTGGATATTTTAAATTTTTTTTCAGTAAAAGTTCCATTTTATTTTAATTTTTTAATTTTTTTTTTCTAAAAACAAAACAAAAAAAATTAAACGAAAAAAAAAAAATTTAAATCCTTTTATTACATTGTAAAAAATAAATAACTATATATTTTTTATTCTTTATATCCTCTTTTAAGAAATAAATTTAGTTTTGCTAGAATTTTCGTTGGATGAATATCAAGTCAGTTGTGTTCATAGTTCGAAGTCAAATTAATTAAAGAAAAAAAATGCCAAAACAGGGGTCCTCGTTTGCTTCAAAAATTTCGCAATGGATTGCTCCCTATGAAAAGGATAAAATATTTACGACTGAAGGTAATGTTGTTTTTTGCAATCCATGCGGAAAAAATTTCGAGCTATCGGAAGTCGCAAGTTGATCAACACGTCAAAACAGGTATGTCGTTTAATTAGGTTTTTATTTCGGCCAATTTTTTCCGGCCTTCATCAGGACAATTGTTGTTGACTCGAGATTAGAGGGGCTCTTGGCAACTCCTGACATAACTGTTGGTGCGAACAGCATTAGGGCAAATGTTATGTTTGCCAAGAGTCCCTCTAAGCTCGAGTCAATAACATTTGTCTTGATGAAGCCCGGAAAAATCGACCGAAACGTCGACAATTGTATTAAATAAAGCGAAAAAAGAGAAATAATTTTTCTTTAATTGCTTCCGGCTCCCTTACTCTCCTCATTGTTAATTTTAATTGGACCCTGTTATGCAATGGTGTGTCAAAGACCAAAAAAATTCAAAATTGAGTTAAGCACGGAATATTGTTTCAAATGCTTTAATTAATAGTATTTTTTATGAAATATGTCCTAAAAAAATTTTTATTTAATGTTACTTGCACAATTGACAAGAAAAATTATATAGAATCCAATGTAAACAAAAAACTTTATTGTTGATTTTCTCAAAACTCGATGTTTGGTCTTTGACACACCATTGCATAACAGGGTCCAATTATACGTTCAGTTACAAATTAAAAGTTAGTTTCTCAGAAATAGTACGTTTTTTTTTTATAAAGTGTTTATTTTGTTAAATAATATTTAGTATATATTTTATAGAAAACTATTTTGTTAAATAAATTAACACATTTGACTGTACTGATATTACTGTTTTTTTTTTTTTTGTTTTGTTTTGTTTTTTTAATTAAATTTAGTTTTTATTGTGAGACCAATTTTTTTTTTTTTTTAATCATTTCCTTCCAAAAATAAAACACCATTAGTTTTACATCAGTAGAAATCATGATTTACCTTTAATTGGAAGCCATTTACTCAATATTTTTGCCAAAAATATATTGCATATTTGGCTGCATATTTTAATACTTTTACTGCATATTATATGGCATATTTAGCGGTTTTTGCTGCATAAAAATCCGGTCTCTAGTTATAACAAAAAAAGAACTTCTCCCCACTAAGACTGAACGCATCAATTGAGCAAAAACGTTTTCGAACAAAATGTTTTTGACTAATCGTGCCTAAAACGCACACCCAGGAGGCAAAACACACAATTGAGTATGATTCGACCTCATTGAACAAAATGTTTTGCCATTGAGCGTTTTGCTCAATCGATGTGCTTTGGAATTGAACAAAATATTCTGCCATTGAGCAACGCACCACGATTAGGCAAAAATGCTCAATGGCAAAACATTTTGCCTAATCGGTGTGCGTTGGCATTGAGCCAAACGTTTTGCTCTTGGACAAAACGTTTTATCCAAGAGCATTTTACTCAATTGGTGTGCGTTCAGCCTAAGAAAGTGGGTTAGATACGTCCCTTGACACTAAAGTCTAATTTTTTTTTATTTATATAACGCAATGTGATGATTTAATTTCTTTATAAATAAAAAAAAAAAATTGATAAGAGAATTTGTTGATAATATAGGCCTATAGTAAATGTATTGGGTTGCATTTGCAGATAAACCAACTAGTATGGTTTCTCTCTTCATACCATCCATTCAGGAGTGAATTTAAACAACAGACAAGTATAATCAAATATGTAAGTTGAATGCTTTCTTTACTGTCTACGACCAAGATCTACATAAATAAATTTAACAACGGTTTTTTTGTGAATTTGACTGTCTTGCCAGGGCCGACTCCATGTTTCCTTTTTTTTATCTCCCTCTCTGACACGACAAACGCGTTCATTGATTCGATGCAACCATACTCGCTATTTGTGACCTCACCAGTACTAAAGAACCGGCTATCCGAATTGAAATGAATTATCTCTAGAGATTGAGAGACCCCATCCGGTTACAGAGAAAATTTATTCAATTGAAATAAATAATAGCCTCAGATGCTGAAAAAAATATTAAAGAAATTAATTTAAAAAAAAAAATCATTGTGTGGTTTTATGAAACCACGATGCAAGTGAAACTTTTTTTCGGATCGTAGGCGTTAAACTGAAAATTTTCAGAAAATTAAGGGTATTAAAATCGCGTTTTTAATTTTAATTTAATAATTGGAAAATGGGAAATCAATAGAGGCATGTTAAAAACTGAGAACAATATTTATTTAGTAATTGAAAATTTGAATCATTTTAAATTATTTTAAAAATTATATTTTATCAATTTAGAAATTGAATAATTAAATCTCATAATTCGTCATATATATTAAATTTCAACTTACCTGTTTTTGTCGTCACGGCTTGTGACGTCATGGCTTGTAGCGTCACGGCCTATAACGCGACATACTGATAGAAGAGCAAAAAAATCTGAGTCCATCAAATAAAAGCTTCATTTTAATAAAATATTTTGATACACTCTATCATACTATTAAAATATTGATAAGTGTACCGACATGCACGATAAATTTATTGATTTTACTCCATAATACAAAACATACATACCTTTGTAACCATAATTTGAAAAGGAGAGAAAATTCAATTACGATTCCAAGGCTTCTTCAGTCCAGAAAGCTAAAAGCTTCACATTCGTTTCAATCTCTAATCCGTTTTTCGTCCAAGAGGCTTTGCGAATTTGACCTTTCTTTTTTGTCGTTGATTCTTTACACTGACGAATTGCCCTGATTTTATCTCCTTCTCGTCTTATCAGCCTGTGCTCTTCTCTTAAGTTATGTTTTCCTCTTTTCGACTCTCTCGACTATCGTTCAACAATTATCGTTGACCGTTTAATCATTGAAAGCATTTTGCTCAGAACGTGTTCGATGTTTGTTTATTTGTCACTAGTCGCAGTCACTTTGTTCTTTAATAAAGCAGGTTTGTGTTTTTGCTTTAGAATGATTTTAAAAAGTAGGGTCCGACCGAAACAAGATTTTCAACCGAAACCTAATTTCGGCCTCAATCTTAGTTTCGGCCTAAACCGAAACTTGTATTTCCTATCAGGGGCGTATATAGAAATTTTTTGGAGGGGGGGACCTTAACTCAAAAATTTTTCTGCGGAAAATTAAAAAAAAAAAAAAATTAAATTTTTTCCGCCCCGCCCTGCAAAAAATTTTGTTTTTGTAGAACCAAAGTTTTCCGCCCTGCAGAAAAATGTTTTCCCACTCCCGTGAAAATCATTTTACCTTTTTTTTAGGGAGACAAAATTTCCGCTCCTTTTCCACCGGGCGGAAATTTTTTGCGTGCGAGTCTCATCCCAACTTTTCAGAGTCAGATTTTGGCCGGCCGAAAGTTTCGGATACTTTTTGGCCGAAACCGAAACCAAGATTGTTGCCCGAAACGGGCCGAAACCCAATATTCGGTCGGTTCCTATTAAAAAGACAGTTGAATAGACGTAAAATTACGACTATTACTGAAATGTCTTTTTGAGGAGGTGGAAGATGGAAGAGGAAATAATCGTTGATCGATAATCGTGATGTTTGGCCTCGGCAATAAATAACACTAACAACTTAGTTAAAGTCAAAGGCGGATACAAGGGGGTAAAGGGGTTAATTACCCCCCCCCCCCCTCCTCTGTGACTTGAGAAAAATTGTATTTTTAATATAAAATTTTAAAAATTAATTCTTAAATTTGATTTGTATATATATTCTGATAAACAACTACAGTATGCACCTTTAAATTACCGATTATAAGAAAAAAATTGTGTGCTGTGCGGCAAGTCACACCAGATTACCCCCTCCCCCGAGAAACTCCTCTGGATCCGCCACTGTTTTTTTTTTTTTTTTTTAACACTCACACTCACATTCAGACAGTCTTTTCGGCAACTTAGGCCATTTAAGGCTTTTACGATATCCGTTATAGAGATTAATATACAGGGGTAGGGGTCCAGGCATTCTTATTTAAGCCATTTGGTATCCAAATAGCTTAAATCATCGAACTGCCTGGGGTCCGAACCCGCGACTGGTTAAAGTCCGAAAAGAATCGAGATGTTTTGAATACTAATATCTGATTCAAATATATAAATTTCGAAAATATTTAACGATAATCGTGAGAGTCGCACCGAGGAAAACGTAGCTTTAGACGAAGCCAAATTATAAGAATAACTGACTCATTAAATTTAGCTAAATGCCATGGAACAAATTTCACAGCCTAGGAAAATTCTTTAGAAAATGAAAAAAAAAAAAAAAAAAAACATTTTCTACCTCCGAGTTTTACACGAGAATTTTGGTTCTGAACAATCTATAATAGAAAGAGAGAGAGAGAGAGAGAGAGAGGCAACGAGAGAATGGAGTTGAGACCTAGACCTTGAAAAATTTCACTTGTAATTTTTTTTTTTTTTTGTTTGTTTTTGTTTTTTTCATTCCCTTTGCTGATTAATATTAATCTTCTCTCTCTTTCTCTCTTCTAATATTAAATTTCAACCAATCAAAATAAACAACTTCCTCTCTCTCTCTCTCTTTTGAATGATATTCCATTCATGAATAAAAAATAATAAATACGATCTCTAATTTGTTTTTTATTATATCAATACATCAGAGGATGTAACTTATAGAATAGCTAATGAATCAAAAAAAAAAAAAACAAGTTATTCGATGAATAATCTATTTGTTCTGGGAATGTAATTTATTATTAAATATTAATTTTGCAACCGATTCGATGGGCTGCGCACCTAATCTGAAGGCTTCGCCTTTTTTGATCCCCCTGTCGTTATTTTTTCAGTCTTTTTGAACATCTGCTAATTTAAATATTGAACTACTGTACAATTTCTTTTGATAAATCGGACATCTTTTATTTAAATAATTTTTCCGAGACATATTCATTTTCGATATTAATATTCAATGAATACCTCAATTCAGATTTGATATAAACACTAACACTACTCACACATTTGTTAAATATAATTTTATATAATCGGAAATGAAAAATACGATTGACAAATAATTGGACCGTTTATTTTGAAAGTGGTGTAAAGAGTCAATTTCTAAAAAATCTGAGATACCACACCTAATTTATTGTAAATTTTCTATGTATAACTAGCTAGTGACAAAAATTCCTTAAAAAAATTCCCATGTTTTGTACAATTGAAATTTGGTCGGTAAAAGAAGTTGCATAATCGTTTGATTATGATAGTGGTGTAAGTCCAATTTGCAGGTACCTAGGTACAACAGATGATTGCCCTGTTATTGTGCATTATTGTTTATAAACTCGTTAAGAATTACCTAACAGAGGTCATTTGGGGGAAGGGTAAATAGCCCCTCTGAGTTATTTAAATAGTGAAATTTGTAGTTGATTCGTTTTATTTGAGGTACCGTAGGTAGCTTAGCAGATAAGTGCCTGTTATTGTGCATTATTGTTTATAAACTCGTTAAGAATTACTAACAGAGGGGTCATTTGTAGGGGGAAGAGGTAAATGCCCCCCCCCTCCTCTCCTCCTTAGGTATTATTCTCACGTAAATAAAATATATCTACGAAACTGTACAAAATTAAAAAATTAATTTAATTAAATACCATTTGGCCGAATTTGAGATACCTATTTGTAAGAAAATTGAAGTGAGAAATTGAAAAAAAAAGTTTGCCACCCCCCTAGGAAAAAGTTGAAAAAAGTTGGAAATGGTTACGAAGTTAGTTTACTTATTAATATAAAGAAATCAAGTAGTTATGATCTTAAATACCTCCGGTTGCATCATGAATGTTTCAAAACACGGCCCTATACAGAGGATAAGTAAATACTACTAATATCTTGTAATTTTTAACAATGTTATTAACGTCTAAAAAATTAAAAATTCTAGTCCCATTTTATATCGTGTCATTATTTTGTAAACAAAATTGCAATAATATGAATCTTTTTTTTTTTTTTTTTTTTTTTTTATATTTTTTAAATTTTTCCTTTTTTTTTTCTCATTCACACTCATTCTCCCGCACTTTTTAACCCACTCATTTCATTTAAGTCTTTAGTGGATTTCCGATTTTATATGAATATCCTTATTTTATATATATAAATCTATTTTGTCCCGGTTTTTTTCCTTTTGCCTTTTATTAAACCATTGGCCTACCTAAGGATCGTCCCCCCCCCGGGATTTAGATCCGGCTTTTGTTATCCTCTGTGGCATGCTCACGTGCACTCTATGCCCCCAGGGCAATATGAAGTTATTTTGAGTAATATTTGATTTTCAAAATTGAAATTCAACGAAGTTTACAGTTGGTTAATTTTAGAAAGTGGTGTAGAGTCCATTTGCAGTAATGTAATTATATAATAGTTTCGTCAAATTCGCCTAAAACAAATTTATATAACTAAATTAGATATTGATAAAAAAGTAGAAACATTCGCACTGACTTCATATCATTTGTCTAGATTTTTAAATTAACAGATATGCAAACCTTTCATTTTTCTCGAAACAATAAAAAATGGACTTACACCACTTTCAAAATTAACGGTTCAATTATGAAAATGAAAAAAAGAAAATTATGTTGACGAACTTTGACAGACGATACAATTGAATCTATTTCTCTTTAGAATCAGAAATCAAAGGGAAAAAAATGGGAAATGACTTCTCGAAACTTTCTCGTATATTCTTTTGTTTCACAAAATGAATTTTGTTGTTATATTTATGTTTTTTTTTTTTTTTTTTTTTTTGAGGAGGCAATGGCTAAGCCGGCTAAGCTTAGGATTACGGAGTCCGAAGTCTCTACACCACTCGGGTTCGGTTCTTGCTTGCCGCAAATAATTCAACCATCCTTCCGGAAGTCTCCTCTTAGGGTAGGTAGGGGGATAGCCCCACCGTGGTGGTATCCTCTAGGGCCTAATTGGCCTTAGTGTGTTTCCTTTTTGGGAACGGCCACTTCAACCTAACTAACCTATTACATGTTTTTTAATGACACCTGCATGATTTTCTTTTGATTTTTCTTTCCAAAATTAAGGAAAAATTTTTCTGTGATTATTTCAAAAACTATTCAGTTTTAAGAAAAATGTCAAAGAATAAAAAACTTTAAAATTGAGTAGAATATAGAATAGAATAGAATATATAGAATAGAAAATGTTTATTTAAATAAATTACATATCTTATGTTCATTATAAATACAGAAATAAGCATAAAATGCAAATAAACATTTATTTAGGTTTAGCAAATGTGCTGTCAGCCTGGAGTTTTAATTCAAATTAAATTCTGCAACCAGTTGTCGTCGGTAACTGCCTGCCGCCCTGGTAAAATTCGCTAAATTCTTCCATTCTCCATCAGAACCCTCCTTATCTCTTCCTTATTTAAATATGGCCTCTTGAAGTTTTCCCTTCTAAATGGCCGCAATATTGGACATTTTCCCCAAAAATGACTTACGTTCTCCTCTTCCCTCATATTCTGCATGAGAACACTCTCTCGCCGCGCCCACCATCCATGGTTTGCAATTCAGATGAAGACCCTCGCATCTGATCTTGACTATTAGTCTCTTCTCCTCCATGCTCAAATTTTGAGAAAGCATATATGTTGATGCCACTTCATAATTAAGTTGAGCATATAATTTATGATGGCGGGAACTGCGTGCTCTAATTATATTCTCACGGAAGTGGTTTTCTTCCATTCTATTTAGAATTAACTTCATTTGGGTTGACCACATTTGCCTATTTTCCAAATTACTCTCCAACGTAAACTCATACTTCGCAGCCATTGAAGCCCACTCCTCAAACCAAAACACTCTCTCCTCAATCACTTTTCTTGTCAAAAACTTAGGCAGTCTCTTATCGTCCATGTCGATCACCCTGAGAATATAATTGAAATGCATCTTCATCGCATAGAACGACAGAATTGAGTATTATATCATAATATTACAAAGAAATTGAAAATTTCGAAATTTCTGAAAAAACTTATTAGGTTAAAGTACTACTTCCAAGTGACGTATTTATTCCAAAAGTTGATAGAAATCTACAATTTTAGTGTAAGGAGCATACAGTATACCAAATCGAAAAAAACTGAAAAAGTGCATCAGTAAAGTACTAGTACTCTTTGGTCGATTTTGTTCAAAAGCTTCGTCTCACGTCCCAAGGGGGTGCCTAACTTAAATATAAAATTTCAACCTCCTAGTTCTTTTTGTTCTTGAGATATCTTGTTCACACACGTGCACACACACACACACACACACACACACACACAGAAAGAGAGAGAGACCATGTCGCGAAAACCACTTTTTTGGATTCAGGGGACCTCAAAACGTGTATATCCATCAAAATCTCGACATCGAATTTTTGACATGAATCCAATACTTTCTCTCTCTATATATATTACATATATACATAGGTAAGGGAAAGTAACAAGAATGATAAGATTTAGGCGTTTCTCTAACTTCCCCCGTTGGAAACCGCTGGGTTATTCTGTCGAATAGAAAGAATTGAAGGTGCCTGGAAGCTAGGCAATCCAACTGACCAAGTTCAAGTTCCTCTATAGCGGATTAAACACACTTACTTATTCAATCTCGCTAGAAAATAATAATATTATTTTTTAATCGTTCGGTAATTGAAAGTCATAGGCTATAAATAATTTTAATATGTTCTAATGTTCTATAATATAGCATTTATCAATTTGAAAACAAAAGTTGATAGAATGATAAGAGAATTTCAATTTTCTTTTGTATTAATTAAATTCGATCAAATTTAATTTTACAATCGCCACTTCTATGGATTCTCCCTTAATCCTAATAGGATCCTTAATCCTATGCATTGATGAAGTTTTAATTAATAATAGATAGTTCTATTTGTTTGCACAAATTACATGCTGATAGAACAGATAAGGCGTTTATTACATGCTATAATATTGATTTTGATAAGATGCCATTAAATTTTTTTTATCTTATCATTTATTACTGTATTTATGCAAATAATTTTCTCAATGCTTAAGTGAGCTCAGTCAATGAAATAAATTTACTATGATTTATTTATTTTTTTTTTTTAGTCTTTTCCGCATCTTAAGCCATTAATGGCTTGTTGTTTCACTTCTAATTAACTAGCTACCTCTCTGATAAGCAAGTTATTTAAGAGCGCAAGCCTTGTTTATTATATATGTTTTTTGGGATCGTAGGCGTTTAACTGAAAATTTTCAGAAAATTATTCAATTAAGGATATTAAAATCGCGTTTTTAATCTTAACTTAATAATTGGAAAATGGGAAATCAATAGAGGCATGTTAAAAACTGAGAACAATATTTATTTAGCAATTGAAGATTTGAATCATTTTAAATTATTTTAAAAATTATATTTTATCAATTTAAAAATTGAATTGTTAAATCTCACAAACAATATTTTTTTATAATTCGTCATATATATTAAATTTCAACTTTCCTATTTTTGTCGGTAGAATTATTTTGAATATAGAAATTCATATTTGAAGGTTAAACCCCTTGTAGATTCTGAACGGCTAATCAGATCAAACTAAATTTGATGTCCCATTGTGAAGAAAAAAAAACTCTAATTGACTATAACATCTCGTTGAATTGTATTAATTCGGAGGCTTTTATTTTTGGCTGCTCCTGCTCCTTCTCCTGTCTATAGAAAAACAGTCATTGATTTTGATTGTTTCAGTATCCGCCTCTTGTGCTAGGGATCAGATAGTAATATCCCGTGGGCTAATTAGGATAGAATAAAGACATACGCCTTGAATTCTGATTCTAAAGAGAGATAGATTAGATTGTATCATCTATCAAAGTTCCTCAGCATAAATCTGTTCATATTTCTTTTTCTCATTTCACCTAAAAAATTGCACGATTAAGAGAGGCGTCACGTGTCCGCCATCGGCGGCCCAATCTAGTTGGGGAGGTGTTCAACCTTCTGGTAGTGAGACGGGCGGAGAGGTAGTAAAATTCTTTAATTAATTAAAATTAATTACTCCTGGCTTAAAGGAGAAGCACAAGGAGTAAAAGCAACTCACTTTGAAATAATTTAACAAACAATAACCCCCAGCAAAAACAAATCTTAGAGATTTTTAAGGACCAGTTGCTTCACCTTTAGTCAACTAGCAAAGTTACCCAACAGATAGTAAATCACTTTTTTTTAAGTCATTCGGCTGCTGAGACCATTTGACTTTAAATTTTATTTTATATCAAGGAAGGGTTCCGGTTGCAGGAGCAGAGCAGAGACTGGCAGCCAAATTTTTTTCTTTAAATATTTTATTGGGCCGACGCTTCAGTCTTGATAGAGGCCATCTTCAGGGCTAAAAATGTTTGTTCATTACAGTTTTACATAAAGCAATGGAAAAGTATAAAAATTTTTAACAGCTTTATTGCTTATGTAAAACTGGAAATGAAAAATTTATATATATATATGTATACATTT
>JAKCPI010018469.1:0-18926 GCA_023213315.1 Euborellia annulipes
TTACAACTTGAATTCGAATATATTGGCGGAAACTAAATATATGTCGACAAAAAATCTGGTGTGACAAGCACAGAACACAACTTTTGATTACCGAATGTAAGAGAAAGTTGTGAGCTGTGAAAGCTAAGACGACTAGCTCCCACCAGATTTTTATTCTTCTCTAACAACTTATTTTGTTATTATTAAAATTAAATTTAAACATATAATTTTTTTTTTTAAATTTGTTTACTAATTTAAAGGCTGAGTAATAGAAAGATTTAAGCTATTTTTTCTCCACCCTTTATATTTAATAAAAATTTTCTTTTCACACTAAAACTGATGAAAAGTGAGAAGAAAAGAATCCTTGTTTTAAGGAAGTCAGCTGTTGCCGAACAGTTCGAGCGAGGAGAGGGAGCAACATGCATCAGATGTTCCACGAATAATTACTTTATAAAGTTTTTATAATTTTAACAAGCAAGTTAAGCATAAAAGGTTATTTTTATACGTACTTTATTTAATCTCAAGAAAAAATTATTATTATTCAAATTAAAAGAGAGGTTAAATTCATCGATTTTAATGGAAAAAGTCATTTTTTAAATTTGGGTTAAAAGGAATTTGAGGATTAAATTATTGATTTTATTAACAAATGATAAAAAAATGGGGGGAAGAATTCGGAATTTTTATTTAATTTTTGAACGGTACGTATTATATATCAGACAAGAAACTAAATAATCTGTCCCCTTACAATAATTGATTTCTTTCCAATTTTTTTCAAAGGCTCTCTCATTTTTTCTACAAAATCCCATTCCCTATCGATAATATATTGATATCAAAAATAAATGAGTTTTCTCTTTGCCAACACTCAATTTTTTGCTTGTTATAAGAAGATGAACAAAGAAGAAGAAAAAAAATATATATCGATGAAGCGCGAACATGTTTTTCTCTTAACAAATCTTATCAAAGTTTGAGAAGAAGAAGAAGAATGGAATTGAGGCAAAAAGTCCAGCAGTCGTTGCATTATTATTTTATTTATCGGAAAAGGTATTGCACAGAGCGACTTCATTTGTTGAAAACTCGTTAGCCCCCTCTTTCTTTTCGGGAAGAAGAGAGAAGAGAGAAGAAAAAATTGATAATAATTTCTTCTTCTTGTTTTATATCGAAACAATAAGAAGAAAAAATAAGAACTTTTTCAAAAAAAAAACAACAAAAAAAAACAATATTTTAATAGAATACCAGTACAGTTGATTTATTTCTATCAAAATTACAAAATTAGAGAATATAATTTTTAAAAACTTTTTTTTTTCTTTATCTAAAGCGAAGTGGTTCCCAACCGGTGTGCCCCGGCACCCAAGGATGTCGCGAGAATGCCTAAGGGGTGCCGCGAGATATTTAGATAAAAAAAAAATAAAATAAAGAAGGCAGAAAAATAAAGTTTTGCTAAAAAAAGGTCAAATGATTAAAATGGAAGCGGCAAAATTTTCCGTAGATCCAAAAAAAGTTCAAATGATTTTCACAAAAGGGAAAAATCTGGTGTGACTGGCGCACAGCACACAACTTTCTTACCTTCGGTAATCGAAAGTTGTGTTCTGTGCTTGTCACACCAGATTTTTTGTGTCGACATATATTTAGTTCCCGACAGTACGGAACATATGAATTCAGATGTAAAATTTACAAGTATGGGAAAATATTTATATTCTGTTACCATGGCAACCATTTCTCCTATATTTTCTATGAAATACAAGAGTAAAGTGGTCTTCACAAGATTTCAATTGCAAAATGAGAATATACATTTGAAAGACCATCTGAAAAATAATTGATTTTTTGAATTTAAAAAAAAAATCCTTGGAGCAAATTTTGAGAAAATCGAAAAAAACTGAAAAAGTACATCAGTAAAGTACTAGTACTCTTTGGTCGATTTTGATTAAAAGCTTATTTTTCCGGTTCCGGGGATGTTTAACTTAAATATAAAATTTCAGCCTCGTAGCTCAATTCCTTCATGCTTAAAATTGAACACACGCCCACCCACCCACCCACAGACAGACCATGTCACGAAAACCACTTTTTTGGATTCAGGGGACCTCAAAACGTGAAGATCCATCAAAATCTCGACATCGAATTTTTGACATGAATCCAATACTTTCTCTATATATATATATATTACATATATACATAGGTAGAGAAAGTAAAAAAATTTGCCCCCAGGGTGGAAAAAAAATTTGAATTTGATAGATAAAAAAAAAAAAAATTCTATTAGTCTACATGTTTACAGAATATATATTTTTTTTTTGAAATTTAGAGCGGGTGGGGGGGGGGGGGGCACATATTTAATTCCCCCTCCCTGAATACGGCCCTGCTAACTAGATACTTCGATACAATAAAGTATGAAGGATTGTTCGTCTTAATTCCTTGGTTTATTTTATTTCATAGGGGGTTCCATTGATTCCTCCATTGTTCTCGCTACGAACTCATTGACAGAATGAAGAAATTTTGCGCAAATTTTTGTCAGCCCCCTCACAGAGTTTTTATGCTTCAAATTTTTGAATAAATCGACAAAAAATTTTCAACTCCTTTTGAAATTTTTTGAATGTTCCACAAAAATTTGAATACTCGTTTTTTGTACAAATATTGCCCTCACATTTGCACAAAAACTTCTTTGAAAATTTGTGCAAAATTTTTGCAAGTCTGAGGAGCCTCTTCATTGCTCGAGTATTGATTAAATAAAGGGTCGGACTAAGCCGAGCGTACAACTTTGCCCACCCACTATTCAAGAAAAAAATATTTGTCCCCCCCCCTAGAGCCTCCCTCTGATGGTCCTATGTTATACATATTATATATCATTTTACTCGGAAGGAAGTCTAGTTTCTGAATATATAAAAAAAATTATAGGTTATGTAAGAAAAATTATTTGTCCCCCCCCCCTAGATCCCCCCTAATGGTCCGATGTTTACCAAAAGCTTTTCAGTTCTTGGCCTCTACCCCTAGTTTATGGGTACAAAATTTCAAAACAATTGAATGAATAGTTTTTGAGTTTTCGTTGACGAAAAAAATTACCACAGACATACACACACACACACACAGACAGACATCATTCCAAAAAGTACTTAAATGGATTCAGGGGACCTCAAAACGCATTTTGGCAGCTTCATAAAAATTTCGATTTTTTTTTTACGATTACATTAACTTTACCTGTCCAACCTACGGTTGATGGGCAAAGTTAAAAATTAAAAATAATCCTAGTCTTTAAACAATTCTAATTAAATTATTTAGAATAAGATAAAAAAAGAAATCATAAGCCTTGGGGGGGGGGGAGAAGAGAATGCCCCCCATGACTATCAAGTGACACCACTACTCCTACTCCAGCTCTATTCAATCGTTAATTCACAAAGCCTCTCACGCCCGACCAATAATCAAGAGATCGCCAAACAAATTCTCTATAAACTAAATAGGCCTATATAAAATAGTATATTTAATTATTTACAATATTCTAAAGAAGCACTGAGTACAGATTCATCAAAACTCTATTCCATCTTTAATTAACAAGGCTGATCACGCCCGGCCTATAATCAAGGAAATAAATAATAAAAGAAGGCAATAGAGAAGAAGTATTTAATGATATTTTATTTAAATTAATGTAGCCTACCTTTTTTGGGATGAAACCAATGTAAATACACAAATTTAAACCAATGAAAAGAGCATGGGTTTAACACTTTCACTTAATTACACAACACTTTTTTAAGATGGAGACTCAATGAATACTAAAACAGGTGGGAAGAAGCAAGAGAGGGGAAGGAGGGGTGGGCGAAGTGGGAGGGCGCCCTCCCTATTGCCGATTACTGCTTTGCTTATTGTTGAATGTACTACCCATAAAAAAAACGTTGTAGGCCCTATATTAAAAGATGTTTAATATTGGTCTAAATAAAAGATAAATCTACAAGATCAGACATTTTTTGGCTTCAGGAAATTGCGCCATCAATTTTTATTTACATACAGTGGAACCTCGCTCAACGAGTTTAATTCGTTCTTCGGGGACATTTTAGCAAGGGTTTAATAAACTTTTCACACAAAAAATTACAAACCTATTCCCTAATTATCTTCCTAATAATTAATTCAATTAATTTTTATTCATGCACATTTAACAATATAACACAAATTTGAAAAAAAAAAAATGGGGGATCACAAGTGACACTACGATGCTACATTCAATTAAATTAAATTTTTTTTTTTTGTAAATTGTAATAACTAAATTTAAAAGTACGCAAATATTAAATATAAATGCCATATTATAAACTAATTGTACAGACTTTTTTACTTTTTTTTTGACGAGTGTTTTGTACTCATGCGAAAAGTCGCTCGGTAAGCGAGTCATTCTTTTACAATTTATTTTGCTCGGTATGCGAATTACTCGTTATGAGAGGTGCTCGTTAAGCGAGATTATACTGTATTTTATTTTATTTAAAAAAAATATATATTTTTTTTATTGTGTTCCAATTTAACAAGAAAATGTGTAAACCTTATTTTTCCTTTTGTTTTATTTATTGAAAAACTCTTCTTATTGATGCTTTTCTTTTTCATTTGATATCATATTTCGAACGTCAGATGAATCTAAAAGAAATTGCAACCGAGCAATATGATGAGGGTGATATTGTTTCGTTTTATTGCAGAGCTGATTTCCTTTCTCTTTTCTTATTCTTTTGAATCTTTTATGTCTCATTCATAATATCAAGACGATGGGGGTGACAATAGCAAGCAAGATGCAATCGGCTCTTTCTGATGGCCAGAAACAAAGCACCATGCAAAACATTCAATTTCGAGACAAATGCGGGAAAAAAAGATTGCCAAAGGAAAATCAATCCAAATAACCCATCCCTACTTTTCTTTCTCAATTACATCTCATTATTCAAAGAAAAAGTTTTTGAAAGTATTATCTATATCCTTGGAAAAAAAATGTAATTGACTTAAAGGGCTACCCATTGCACAACCTTCTTTCAATTTTCCTTTTTCTTTTTCATCAATGGGTAGATTCTTAATTAACGATTTTATTTTTCTACGGATTTTATTCGTTGGATCTTTCTTCAGTATTTCATAAGTTAAAGATTCTAAAATGTTCTTCATTTTTACTTTCTCTTACTTCTACCAGGTATATATGTTAATAATCTAAACAAAGTAGACATCAACATGGGCGTAACTAGGGAATTTGGCGGGAAGCCATGGGACACGCCATCACTCGCTGGGGGGGGGGTCTGGAAGGCGCCATATTTACTCAACTTTTCTTGGGGAGGGAAGCCTTCTGCCCCCCCCCCTAGTTACGCCCATGGACATTAACTTCAGAGCTTATAAACTTCAAAGAATTTCGAACTTGTGTATTTTATGTAGTGAACGATCAATACCCATCTATTCTTGATAAATTTAAAAATTTCGGTTCAATTTTTATTTTTGTAATTTTTAGAAGTAGTAGCCTATTTTTGAATTTTTACTACTATATAAAGGCCTTGGCTTTGTGATCGAATACGTTTTTTTCTCTACACCTTTCTTCTCAATTTAAACATAATTTCTACCTTTATGTATGTTTATTTATAGTTCCACTCTTTTCTCTCCTTCTCTTTTCCTTTGTCATTTTTATTTAGTGAATTTCGGTGGTGGTTGTATTTTTTTTTTCTCTTCCATCTAAATGAATATTCCAGGCGAGAACATTTTTCCATAAACAAAATGAATTTGCAACTAAACAAAGATCACATTTTACGGTTTTATTTCAAACTGTCTCTCTCTCTCTCTCTTTCTCTTCTCTTGTTAGTGTAGAAAAAAAATAAAGCTGTTTGTAAAAAAATAAAAAATTCATGCTAATATTTTCTCGTTCTTTATTTTAAAGCTTACAATAGTTAATTTTAGAAAAAAATTAGCAAGCATAATCTATTTTTTTTCTTCCAATTATTTTTTGAAAAAAAAAAAAAAAAAATTATTTAGTAGCTTTAGTGATAAAAAATTAAAATGAAAAAATATTTTCTTTATATATGTAAAGTATGTAAACTCATTTATAATTCATAATAATGAATGGGATAGAGAGAGGAGACAAGACTGTGAAAGTTGTTTTTTTTTTTATATAAATAAACAACGAGAAAGTAAAAATGGAGTTAGGCACTTTACTAATTAGAACGTCGCTATGTTAAATTGGGAGATGTGAATCGTTGGTGGTTACCTGATGACCTGATGGGAACTTGAGAGAGACTGTTTGTGACTGAGAGCGACTGTGGGCATTGGTGTTTAGAGAGTGGATGGAGCAAGTGTGAAGATAAGAAACTATAGTGTGAAAAAATAAGGGTTGAAAGGGTTGATGTGGTTGGTCAATAGGAAAGGGTAAATGAGGGTGCAGACATTTAAATGTTGACATGGAGGTACGAACATATATAGTACACTCTTTTTGACTTCTAAGGCCATCAGACTTCAAAAATACATTAATTGCCATCGGAAAAACCAGTAATGGTTGATTTTCAAATCTCTTGACCTTCGGGCCTGTTCACGCTCGAGGTTCAGCATTTCTACCTTGCTTAACAACCACGATCTCTATGGTTGTTCCTCTTTTACCAACCCATACACTCAGCCAGGATAAGAATGATTATGGAATAGAAGAAAATCCAGTTTTAGCACCCATAAACTTACAATATGTGAAAGAATAAATTTAGTAAGTAAATCTGCATAGAAACATAAAATAAATCTTAAAATCTTCAAATTGTTGAGATTACTTGTCTGTATTTTTAAAGCAGATGATGGGCTGGTTTTAGAAAGAAAAAGCTTGATATGTTTTTCTTTTTTATTGGAAAACTTAAGTTTGGGTAAATATTTTTCGAGATCTATTATTTGAATAAGATAATAGTATTCAAAATACCTCGATTCAGACTTTAACTGAGTCATAGATATATTTAACAAGACATGTGAGTGTTCTTTATTGATGAGGCCAAACATCCCATGGCCCCCGGGAATCGAACCCAGGATCTCCGCCTTTCCGGGGCATAGGCGTGCTATCCATTGCACCAGGCCACCGGACCCTCGACCTGCACCAATACTATAGCTATAACTTGACCCCGCTGCCCTCTGGGCTTTGCTGCTTACAGTAGTGTGCTAGAGCAGATCCAGATATCTGTCCCTCTACTGGTTAACCAAGCGGCGCATAAGTGGAAAATTTTTCTTTAAAGTTTTTCACGTTTTCGTTACGAGTTAGTAACTTGCGCGACTAACTGCATATAAGGGAAGTGAGTTATATTGGTGCAGGTCGAGGGTCCGGTGGCCTGGTGCAATGGATAGCACGCCTATGCCCCGGAAAGGCAGAGATCCTGGGTTCGATTCCCGGGGGCCATGGGATGTTTGGCCTCATCAATAAAGAACACTCACATGTCTTGTTAAAAAACTTAAGTTTGGCCCACCAATAGCGCATGTATTTGGTTTCGGTTTTTTAAAAATTCAACAATTTGAAGATTTTATGTAATATTCTTGTCTAGTTTCGTAACAACAATAAAATAAATCTTCAACATAAAAATCATGTAATGGTAACAAAATATTGCATATACTGTAAGTGTTAGAAACAATATATCAGAAATCGGCAACATTTTTTTGTTATAAATTCGGGAATGAAGAGGAGAGAGGGTTAATATTTATGCATGAAAATATATAACTTATATAAAATATAAATCCAGCATAAATTTATTACATACATTTTCAAGAAAGGCAAGGGATTTGGAAAACAATCGAATAACAAGTGATGGAATTTTGGAGAGATACGTGAAATAAAACAAAAATTGTGAAATCAACACACTTCTGTGTTTAAAATAAAAGGTTTAATAAATTAATAAGGATAGCGAATAGCAGTCAAGAAAAATCAAATCATACAAAAACTAGATCAATTTTTATCAGATTTTCCTTTATTTGATCGTCGACATTTCGGACGCTAGCCGCGCCCTTCCTCAGAAATCGAAGAATGCATTCAGTTTGTCACATATTGAATTTATTGTTTAATACACGATTTCAATTTTCGTTAGAAATACCTCCATCTGTATTTGCTTGACGATTGATTGCCCTGAGGAAGGGCGCGACTGGCGTCCGAAAAGTCGATGATCAAATAAAGGAAAATCTGATAAAAATTGATCTAGTTTTTGTCTGATTTGATTTTTCCTGGCTGCTATTTGCTATCCTTATCAAGTTAAACAGCCATATTCTCCATCATAAAGGATTAATATATTTCAAACTAAATACTGTAGGCTTATATACATAAATTTTTAATAAATACGAATGGATAGACTGGCGGGATTGCCTGCGGCCAAAAGCTATGTTAAATAAAGAGAAAAAAAAAATAGATAAGTATACAATTTATCTTAAGTGTATATTTGGCCTCCGATGCCCGAAGATAAAATATAATAATCAACTTTGGTAGAGCCTTTATTTAGTATATCACTGAATTCTTTTTATTACAGTAGTTTAATATATTTTTCCCACGCCTTACTCTAATTTAGGATTAGCAATTTCATACAGAAAACTTTAAAAATACAATTGAATTTATTGACAGAATTATTTCTTCTCCTTTAACCTCATAAAACAGAGGGGAGAATCATCTAAGCGTGGAACACCTGCTCTGACTTACAACGAAGGGAAAAGTATTTTGGTGTTTAAAAGAAGTATGAAGGTAGATAAATCATTCTTCTCACCTATTTCTGGCTCGATTTAAAATAATGGTTTCGACTTGAACATGATTTTTCTTTTAAAGATTACTCAAAAGTGAATTTGACTTTTATATTAATTAGTCAAGATTAATCTTTTTTATAGAATTTGTTATTTTAAAATTGGTTTAAGAGGATTAATTTACTCGGTGTATCAAAAAATTCTCTCAAATTATTTAAAAAATAAAAGGAGAGTTTAAAAAATCTAATTAAGAATTTTTAATATTAATTAAGAAACAAGCTTCAGACCACCTCCTTTTTAAAAATATTTTTACTTTCTCTTACCTCTATATATATGTTAATATATATAGAGAGAGAAAGTATTGGATTCATGTCAAAAATTCGATGTCGAGATTTTGATGGATCTTCACGTTTTGAGATCCCCTGATTCCAAAAAAGTGGTTTTCGCGACATGGTCTGTCTGTGTGTGTGTGTGTCTGTGTGTCTGTGTTCAATTTTAAGCATGAAGGAATTGAGCTATGAGGTTGAAATTTTATATTTAAGTTAAACACCCCCGGGACCGGAAAAATAAGCTTTTAATCAAAATCGGCCAAAGAGTACTAGTACTTTACTGATGTACTTTTTCAGTTTTTTTCGATTTTCTCAAAATTTGCTCCAACGATTTTTTTTTAAATTCAAAAATCAATTATCTTTTAGATGCTCTTTAAAATGTATATTCTCATTTTGCGATTGAAATCTTCTGAAGACCACTTTACTCTTGTATTTCATAGGGAAGATAGGAGAAATGGTTGCCATGGTAACAAAATATAAATATTTTCCCATACTTATAAATTTTACATCTGAATTCATATGTTCCGTACTGTCGGGAACTAAATATATTTCGACACGAAAAATCTGGTGTGACAAGCACAGAACACAACTTTCGATTACCGAAGGTAAGAGAAAGTTGTGTGCTGTGCGCCAGTCACACCAGATTTTATTATGTACAGGGCCGCAGACAGGGGGGCAGGGAGGGCTATATCCCCGGAGCCGGGCCCTCCGAGGGGGCCCATTGCGCTCCCACCTTAAAATTCTAATAAAAAATAATATTCATGGTTAAAATTTCAATTAAAAAAAATCATTTCCTTGAAATTTTTTTGCTCAGGGGCCAGGGCCCTTTAAGCTCAAATCTTAAAATTTCAACTAAAAAAATCATTTTCTTGAAATTTTTTCCTCAGGGGCCCGGGCCCTTTGAGCTCAAATCTTAAAATTTCAACTAAAAAAATCATTTTCTTGAAATTTTTTTCTTCAGGGACTCAGGATAGCTAAAAAAGCAGATTTCAGTGGCTAATTTTCAAAAAATTTTCCATACCCCCAGATTCTCCCGGAAATCCTCTGAGATCCGTATAATTATTTCAAAAGTTGTGTCAAAAACTGTCTAAAAATTGTTGGCATGAAGGCCACAATAGCCCTTTACATACTAAAAAAAAACTTAGGGTTTTTTTTTTGGGGGGGGGCCGTATTAGTAAGTAGCCTCGGGGCCCGTCAAGTCTGTCTGCGGCCCTGATTATGTATATTCACTAGGGGTATGACTTTTTTACAACCTCGGATCCCTGTATCATAACATGATGAACTTTTACTAAATATTGAATAAAATCTTACTTTCAAGGTGATTTGATAAAAAAACGTCACGCACAAAATGATTTGAAAATTTCATATATCAGATTTTTTGCAAATTTTTTGAAGTCACTCTAAATAGTTACAAAATTGAACACAAGCTTTAGACTCACTTATATAGGGTCATTAAAGAAACAAGGAAGTCAAATATTCTAAATAAGGTCATTGTTGAGGGTGAATCTCAGTGGGGGTTGTCCTTGTTAAGGGAGGAGTCTTAGTAGACTTCTACCATATCTTTGATTTCACCGCACGCTCACAACATTAGTTGTTTCGGGAAATGTTGATTGGAAATTCATCTATTTTCCAGTGGGTTTTCAAGAAATTTAACCCTGCTAATTCGCCCCCGGGTGTGGCGTAGTAGGTAGCGTGCCTACCTCCTATACCAAACGTCGCGGGTTCGGACCCAGGCAGTCCGATGATTTTATTTAAGCCATTTGGATACCAGATGGCTTAAATAGAAATGCCTGAACCCACAATAGATATATTCTCTACAACGGATATCGTTTAAAAGTCTTAAATGGCCTAAGTTGCCGAAAAGACTGTGTGAGTGTGAGGTGTGAATGAGAAAAAAAAGTGTGAATGTTTAAAAAAAAAAAAAAACCTGCTAATTCAGAGCTGCAGATAGTTCATGAAAATCTTAAACGCGGAACCATTGGCTGCTGATTTAATGATCAGCCCCTTAGTAAGAAATGAATGGACAAATTTTGCGCAATCTTTTGCGGATTTTAGGCATCATAATAAACTCAAGAAGGGCTAGAATGGCTCAAGAGGTCCAGCGTGCATTGCTGATATTTGGAATTTGTTGAAATTTCACGAAAAAGATTTCATTACTCTCAGCGAAGTGATGGAAGACACGAGTTAGGTGGTAGAGAAACTTCATGTCGCCTCTTCAACCGCCTGTTTCCTTAATTTTAGTTTTAATGTTGCTGAAGGCTCCTTTCTATTTATTATAATTGCTAATAAAAACCTGCACAAAGAAGTAGTGGATGTTTGGTGATTTAGTCAAACAATAGAGCTCATCGCCCATGACAACACGTATAAAGAGATCCAGCACATGGAGCTGGCAACTAATAAACTTGGGTTTGGGGTACCTTTCTCTTCGAACATTTTCTGCAACCGATCTTTTATTTAAAATAATAAAAAAAATACTAAAATTTGCTTTTATAAATAGAATTTATATAATTTATCATTAAATCTTTATTAGAAAAATAAAATATATAACTATGATTTTGGCTTACCCCTTCCCAGAGGGTCCCTTACCCCCCCTCCTCCCTCCGGAATTTTATAGAGTGTTCTGGAAGTTATAATTGACACCAAATTAAGTAAATTAAGCTAATTAAAACTCAACTACCCGCTTTTAACACCTCCCTTATATACCAGCTTATACAAGACTGCGACTATTCAACCTAAAATTTCAAAGTGGTTTGTGCGTGACCTTTTTTAATAGTTTCATGGAATAAAGGTCATTTTAGTCATTAATAGGCAAAAGTTCATTGAGTAGTGATACAGGAAATCTTAAACAAAAAAAAAAGTCGAAAAGTCATACCCCTAATATTCACACAACAGACTCATTTGAATACATTTTTATGAATTCACTTGCGTTTATTTAAAATAAATAATTATTTTTGAGGATGGATTTATATTTCTAATATTAAAATGATAAACCAAGAATTAATGAACGTGGAGAAATGAAATTTACCTCAAAGAAAGTTAAAGTTTAGAAGAAACGCGAATTTTTTGCAGGAACCCTGAGAGACGCCTGCCCCACACGACGTCATGTTTTAAATAACACGGAAAGTGCTTCACTTATCACTGCCTCCACTGTACTCTCTGTGACCTTACTATTGAATATAAAGCAATTTTCCCATAGGGAATGTACATGAGACTCGATCCCCGCCTCTCATCCTTCTATCAGGAAGTCAGCGATTGGCCACCTTGGGGTCAAGCCTCCGGGGATGGGGAGGTTATGTGTAAAAAGTTCCAAAAGGGACCCACCTTTTGAATCGAAATTAAAATGTAAATTCCCATAGGGACTGGCTCTATGAAAGGTAGAGCCGGAAAATGAATTTGAAAAATCTGAACTACTACATCAGAAAAGTTTACTTCAAACAATTTTCACGAAAAATTTTACTGATATAGGCCTACTTTTTAAGAGCATCTAAAAAATAAATTATTTATGAATTATAATCAAAATCGATAGAGCGAATTTTGAGAAAATCGAAAAAAAACTGAAAAAGTAGTAGTACTAGTACTTTTTGGTCGGTTTTGTTCAAAAACTTATTTCCACGCCTCAGGGATGTGCCTAACTTATATAGGATCTTATTAATTAACGATTAGTAATCGATAGAATAAATATGTCTCTTTATTACTGAAATTATTGGGGAGTGGAGCAAAAAAATCCAAAGTTTTGTAGCCAAAACTATTGTAGATGTGCCAAATTTAACAAAGTTTAACCTATTTTATTCTAATGCCAGACTAACTTTTTGGTCCCTATCTTCAGAGTCAGATACTCGCCAGACGGGTCAGGATGGTTTAAATAAGGAGTGGAAACGCTGGTATTAGTAAAGAGTTTTGGATACAAAACTTTAGTTTTTTTTACTCCACCTCTTCTCAATAATTCCAGCTACAAAGACATCCTAATTAATTAATAAGATCATTAACCCATAAAATTATTTACACATTTTTTTGCAGTTAAGTTTGTATAAGAAGTTTCCAAAAGAGAAGACTGGAAAATAAAGGGAGGTAAGGTAATCTAATATCTTGGAAAAAGTTGATGAAATGCAGAAAGTTAAAGTTTTAATGGCAAAGAAAAAGCTAACGTCATTAAAGTGTTTGGAAGAAATAATTGTAATCTAATTACAATAAAGTATTGTAGAATAGGAAAGTAATTGTTTTAATATTTAAAGAGGGTTTCCAGATACCTTTCTTAAACATTCATCCATTCATTCATTAAACACATGAAGAGGAAAATTACATATTATAAGTTTGAAAAGAATAGATTTTAGTTAAAGGTAGTAATTAATAAATATTTTATGGGAGGGGGTTAAAAAAGCTGAACTTGTTTGCGAGAATATATACAAATCAAATTTTTAAATATTAATTTTAAAATTTTATATTAAAAATAAGATTTAATTTCCAAGAAAAATATTTTTCTCAAATCTATGTAGGGGGGGGGAAGTAATTACCCCATTTACCCTCCTTGGGGGCACCTTGTATCTGCTCTTTTTTACATCTCAGGGATTCGAGGTACCCAAGATAAATATAAAATTTCAACCTCATTTCCTTTATACTTTATTTTGACAAGGCACACGCCATTTTTCGGGTCAAAACGTATTTTTCATCAAAATCTTGTCATCAAATTTTCGATAGGAATTAACATACAGTATATAGGTAAGAGAAAATAAAATACATATACGAAAACCAGGACAAAAAATAAAAAAATTACTACTTTACTGATGTACGCCCATGATAATAGCTCCCATTGAATTATACAAAATTGTCAATTAAAGGTTCCAACAACATATAAATGATAGTGGCGCAAACAGAGGATGAAAGTTTGGAGGTTAAATCTTGGGATTCATAACCCTCTTCCCAAAAAGAAAATAATTTAAAAAAATCACAGCACCCTCCTGGTTGCGCCACATGAATAATATAAATATATTTATGGATGTTACTACTTGAACCAATAAAACATATTAATTAAAAATATTAAGAAATAGAGGTTGAGTTTTTTAATATGAAAAAATAAAAAAAAACGGAGTAATCTACCTGGGAGTGTTGTGAAATGGATGCCATGGATGAAAATGATAAATTCCAGAGGATATTCGGATGTTCAGATAGGAAGTTCACAGGTGAGCAGAACGTGGAAATAAAAGATAGCGTCATTTCATGATGGAACAGACATAGATTTGATGTGCAGCACATAGCCCTCATGATGGCAACTGATGAGTTAACGGCGGAGAGCAGAGAGATGACCTCGACCTTCACCTCTTTTATTAGCAGCGCTGTGATTGGTCAGCTGGTTCAGGCATTCGCCAATCACAGGAGGGGTTGCAAATGCCTTGGCTTTCAATAGAATGTGAGTGACCTTGCACTGGCGCCACTTCTCGATCTGTAAGCACCCAAAACGTCACATTCAGATATACTGGTATAGGCCATATATACTAATTTTAGAATATTTTATATAAAAAATAACACAATAATATATACGGTAAGTTATTTCCTATTGCAGGTTATTTGGCAAATAATTTAATTGAATAAAGATCACTTTATATTTTTGTTGAAAAATCAATTTAAAACAGTAAATTGGTAGTGGCTCAGCCACCATGGACCAAAGCAAGGATTGTGAATTTATTTACAATGATCAGGATGTGAATTCTGAAAATCCACAAAGTTAATCCACTTGTTGACACTAAGTATCATTAGTACTAATCATTTGAATTGGCTTGTATAAACAATTCCTTTTGCCAGATCCCTATCACCAATTTCACGCTATCAAAATAAGTGCAATTTTCAATCTAATTTTTATGACCTTGAAAAATGAGTCTCCACGTTGAAACTTAGTGATTCTGAAAGAAAAAATTGTGCTCTTTCCAATGGTAATAAAATGAACTTGATTGGAGAAAAAGGTTTTTTTGCTATTTGGGTTTGAAAATTCACAAAATCTTTCGATAAAACTTACAATAAAACAAAAACTTTTTAAGCCTTGGTACTACAACCCTCACAGGGACCACAAAAAGTTGTCCTTGGAGTACAATCACAGACATATGTCTATGCATACACCAAATTTCAGCAAGATTGGAGATGGTGTGAAAAAAATTTTTATAGTAAATTTGGGTCACTTGGCATGGCCCTAAACCGGTCGGTAAAAAATTATCCAATATAAAATTAATTACATTTAAGGATTCTTGCTGAGTAGACATAATTTTTACCGAAAGCGATTTACACGGAGGACAAAAAAATTTTCCGGAGGGCTGAAAAAAATTTTGTTTTGCTAGGGGGAAAAAAAAAAAGAAGGAAGGGTGCCCCATAACGCACGTTTGGGGTGCTGTGGACTTCAAAAAGTTGAGAAACACTGCTCTACAACTTTACTAAGGCCAGCGAGAACATTTAGGGTTTTTAAGTTAATATTGATTAGCAAAAGAAAATTTTAGTATTATTTTAAAATGCTTCTTTTTTTACTTTTTTCTTTACGAAAATGTTTTCCTTTCACTTCTTTACTCCGCTAAAATCCATCATTCGACTTGTATGGAGTTGTCAATTTTAATACAATATTATTTCTTCTTTCCTTTCCCGACTTTATCTTTTTGTTTAAATGATAAATGACCGAAATGTTTCCTCAAGTGACAAGACTTCAGTTTATTTATCGTTGGCCCTTGCCTTCAAGTTCATTAATAAGCCCTCAAGATTGCAGATTTAATTAATTAATCTATGTCCTCTTCGGTCTGTTTATATTCTATGAGGTTTCCTTTCACTCGATTTTAGCTTTCATTTAGTCATATATATCTTTTAGTCAGATCGGATCGGGTAAATCGCTAAGCACAAAGAATCACGCACGAATATTAATTGGCCATTGAAAAGATCTTTTCATTTTAAAGCGCCTATTGATATATAATTTATATTTTAAGTCGTTTTGCCTTATTTTTTTTATTTATTTAGGGATTAACCGCCGGCCAGGGCCGACGAGAGAACTAATCAGGACCCCGCCTCTCTCCCCCCCTCCATAAAAACGTTAGTGTATTTAAAAATTTGTTAAAATCACCCAAACTGTTTTTACTTAATACTTAATACTGTAGCTCTCATTGCCTTGAGTGATAGAAAATTGAAGAATTAAAGTGGCTGTTGTTTTTAAATTTCCTTTCCTATCTAATGAAAGAAAATCGTCAATTAACGTCGGCTTTACTTATTATTAGTTTTGTCTTCAAACAAAAAACACCAAATCTGTTATTTTTTTTATTGCAATTTTAGAGGGCCCAGGTCCACTCAGGATAAAAATTTTTAATTTTTATTAGAATTTTAAGGTTGGAGCTCAAGAGGCCCTGGTCCCCTGGGATATAGCCCCCCCCCCCCCCCTGCCATAGACCAAATCCTTCACTTTACAAAGAGCTCTTGGCCACTCTTTAATTTCTAAAATTAAATTGAATAAAAAATAAAATTACACTTTAACCAATCGCAAATGGGTCGGTTTATTTTATAACCTTTTTATAGAGTATTATTATTATTATTATTTGAAATTCCTATCGGGATCCCCGTTTATTTACCCGAGGTGCTTACGTGTACGGAGACACACACCTCAAACCCAACCGGCCTCTGGCCGTAGCCATCTACCGGCACCCCGTGAAGTTACATCATTTCCTATCTCTAGCTCCTCCTCCTGCTCTCGTCTCTAGCTAGTGAACTAATCCTTATTTCTGGTTCCAACCGGCTCCTTTTATCCAACCTCTTCTATGCTATGGAGGATGTCCTAGTTTGAGGAGGGACTCCCTCAGCACCGGCGAGAAAAAAAACACACACACACACACACACACACACACACACACATTTTATTTTATTGATAGTTGAATGTCAGAGGTTATTTCAGTAAAATCCTTTTACATATATATCAGAGATTATTCTCTCCGGTAATCTCACTTTTTAATAATGAAAATGGGTAGTTTTGTAATCTGTTTCCCAAGAGACTGTTTGCGTTGTCTGCCTGGAAATTATACATTTTTGCAAATGAAAAAATTTTATATTTGATATTGATGTAATGATTTCAACCTGAACCCTTTAAGGTGAGACATACGATATCTCTACGAAATCCCAATAGATTAATTAATTACAGACTAAGTAATACACATATCAGCTATAATGGAGAAGCGATTAGGGGACGGAATCACAGATGGGATGAGCGCGAACGATCTTGCTGTTCTATAAAATCAAGCAACCACACTAAAATAAATTTTTTTAGAGGTCTTTTCTTAAATTTGTCCTCTCATCTTAAGAGAAATTTCAATCCTCTCATTTAAGTAAGAAATTGGAAACCATTCAGGAATATGTTAGCGAGGTGAATAGCTGAATCAATTTGTAGAAGAATAAATAAAAGGCCAAGCATCTGTTTCTTTCTTTATATATAGAACCCACAGCGACGTTTCGGTCATCTTCATAGCTAGGTTTCAGTCAACAGAAAAACCTTCTTACGATCTTTGATAAACATTTAATAAAATTCCTTTTTTCAATCTATTCAGCCCCAAAGTCAATATATAATTCAGTAATATCCAAAAATTTATTTGAGAAGATCAAAGTAATTGACCTCTAGACCCGTGACTATATGAGAAGTAATTTAATCTAAAAGTAGTCTAATATACAGTAAAACCCCACTTAACCGGCCTGATCGGGACCGAGTCCCTGGCAGGCTATCCGTTTGGCCGGTTAATCCGAGGTTTCGGTGAAAAATTGATTTTCATTCATTTTAATCACACGTTTTCGTTTTCCTAACTCATAAAAGAGTTCTCAAGCCTATATAGTAGAAAAATAGACTGAGAAGAAACAAGCAAGTAAAGCAAGTAAACAACCTCGGGAACTCTTCCTCCCCCCTCTTCTCCATCTGAACGAACATATTACACAATGGTGGACAACACAGTTTAATTAAACCAACAAAAAAAAGTAATTTATATATATTATAAGTAATAATAAAAATAATGTATGATAAATACAGTATAATGTATTTATAATACTAATGGGATAGGCCGGTTTATCCGAGGACCGGTTGATCCGAGGGTTTCTACTGAATATAGATATTTTACAATTCTCTCTCCCCCCGTTTATGTAAGAATGCTTTCGGCTATTAAAAAAATTGAAATTGTTCCGCATTTCTAGAGAAAATTTGTTTTCTGGCTACGTTCTGTATAAAATAAATAATTTTAAATTTTTAGAAGAAATGAATATATGCTAGAAATTGGTTTATAATTAGTACGTCGATAGTCTTTGACCTTTTTTTAATTTAATTGAATATGGTGATGTTTATTTCGAAGAAATTAATTAATTAATTAGTCTCATTAGAAAAGGCGCTTAATTTCTGTTACTTGTCTCCTGTTACTTTGAGAGTCGATGCTCTCTCTCCCGCCCTGGCCGTCCGTCCTTTTGCGAGTCAACTTTGTGGGAAGGGTGAAGGGGGGCCTGGTGCTTCTTGCGGTTGCCAAATTACCTCTCTTCGCTTCTGCACAACTCACAACTCTTCCCACATTACATTAACATGGGAGAAGAAACATTTAGTGAGAGGAGGAGACATTTGAATTATAATCGTTAAATAGGAAATTGCCTCTAAACCACAATGAATTTTACCGAAATCGATCATTCATGAGGAAAATCCTCGAATGCGAAAACAACTTATAAATAAAATTGGGACGACGATGGGAATATCAAAGAAAATTAATTTCGACTCCATTTATCAAAAGACAGACAGAGAGAGATAGAGAGAAGAGAACCACACTAAAAGGAAGTAAAAGGGAAGGAAGGAAGGGAGGGAATTTTATTATGATTTCCCATTTCACACAAATAAAAATTCCATTTCAAGTCTCATGCTCAATTTGAAATTTTTCATCTTCAATAAATAAAATCGAATTTCTCATATAATTTTATTTGCATTAT
>JAKCPI010018470.1:0-14551 GCA_023213315.1 Euborellia annulipes
TCTCCACCCTTTATATTTAATAAAAATTTTCTTTTCACACTAAAACTGATGAAAAGTGAGAAGAAAAGAATCCTTGTTTTTTGGGAAGTCAGCTGTTGCCGAACAGTTCGAAGAGAGGAGAGGGCAACATGCATCAGACATTCCACGAATAATTACTTTATAAAGTTTTTATAATTTTAACAAGCAAGTTAAGCATAAAAGGTTATTTTATACGTACTTTATTTAATCTCAAGAAAAAATTATTCTTGTTCAAATTAAAAGAGAGGTTAAATTCATCGATTTTAATGGAAAAAGTCATTTTTTAAATTTGGGTTAAAAGGAATTTGAGGATTAAAATTATTGATTTTATTAACGAGTGGTAAAAAAATGTGGGGGAAGATTTCGGAATTTTTTATTTAATTTTTGAACGGTACGTATATATATCAGACAAGAAACTAAATAATCTGTCCCCTTACAATAATTGATTTCTTCCAATTTTTTAAAGGCTCTCTTCTTCATTTTTTCTACAAAATCCCATTCCCTATCGATAATATATTGATATCAAAAATAAATGAGTTTTTCTCTTTGCCAACACTCAATTTTTTGCTTGTTATAAGAAGATGAACAAAAGAAGAAGAAAAAAATATATATCGATGAAGCGCGAACATGTTTTTCTCTTAACAAATCTTATCAAAGTTTGTAAGAAGAAGAAGAATGGAATTGAGGCAAAAAGTCCAGCAGTCGTTGCATTATTATTTTATTTATCGGAAAAGGTATTGCACAGAGCGACTTCATTTGTTTTGAAAACTCGTTGTCCTCTTTCTTTTTCGGGAAGAAGAGAGAAAGAGAAAGAAAAATTGATAATAATTTCTTCTTCTTGTTTTTTATCGAAACAATAAAAGAAAAATAAGAACTTTTTCAAAAAAAAAACAAAAAAAAAAAAACAATATTTCTAAATAGGATATCAGTAGGAGTTGATTTATTTCTATCAAAATTACAAAATTAGAGAATATAATTTTAAAAAGTTTTTTTTTCTTTATCTAAAGCAGTGGTTCCCAACCGGTGTGCCCCGGCACCCAAGGGTGCCACGAGAATGCCCTAAGGGGTGCCGCGAGATATTTAGATAAAAAAAATAAAATAAAGAGGCGAAAAAAAAACAAGTTTTGCTAAAACTAAAAAAGGTCAAATGATTAAAATGGAAGCGGCAAAATTTTCCGTAGATCCATAAAAAAGGTCAAATGATTTTCACGAGGGGAAAAAAATTTGCCCCAGGGTGGAAAAAAATTTGGATTTGATAGGGAAAAAAAAGGAAGGGTGCCGCTAGTGTGTAATATTATTCCCAACGCACCTTTGGGACTTCAAAGGTTGGGAAGCGCTGATCTAAAGGGGTCCTCACACTTGCAAAAATGTAGTTCAAAATTTTGAGCAAAATATTGAGCTAGATTCTCATGCGACAATTTTTTTCAATTGAATTGGCTTCCAATCGAGGTGAAAATAATTGAATAAATAGAGACGGGGTCTAAATAAAAAAAATTCTATTAGTCTACATGTTTTATAGAATATAGACTATATTTTTTTTTGAAATTTAGAGCGGGGGGGGGGCACATATTTAAATCCCTGTCCCTGAATACGGCCTTGCTAACTAGATACTTCGATACAATAAAGTATGAAGGATTGTTCATCTTAATTCCTTGGTTTATTTTATTTCATAGGGGGTTCCATTGATTCCTCCATTGTTCTCGCTACGAACTCTCTTGACAGAATGAAGAAATTTTGCGCAAATTTTTGTCAGCCCCCCTCACAGAGCTTTTATGCTTCAAATTTTTGAATAAATCGACAAAAAAATTTTCAACTCCTTTTGAAATTTTTTGAATGTTCCACAAAAATTTGAATACTCGTTTTTTGTACAAATATTGCCCTCACATTTGCACAAAAACCTCTTTGAAAATTTGTGCAAAATTTTTGCAAGTCTGAGGGCCTCTTAAGACTCATTCATTGCTCGAGTATTAATTAAATAAAGGGTCGGACTAAGCCGAGCGCACAACTTTGCCCACCCACTATTCCAAGAAAAAAATATTTGTCCCCCCCCTAGAGCCTCCTCTGATGGTCCTATGTTATACATATTATATATCATTTTACTCGGAAGGAAGTCTAGTTTCTGAATATATAAAAAAAATTATAGGTTATGTAAGAAAAATTATTTGTCCCCCCCCCCCCTAGAGCCCCCCCTAATGGTCCGATGTTTACCAAAAGCTTTTCAGTTCTTGGCCTCTACCCCTAGTTTATGGGTACAAAATTTCAAAACAATTGAATGAATAGTTTTTGAGTTTTCGTTGACGAAAAAAATTACCACAGACATACACACACACACACACCCCCACACACACACACACACAGACATCATTCCAAAAAGTACTTAAATGGATTCAGGGGACCTCAAAACGCATTTTGGCAGCTTCAGAAAAATTTCGATTTTTTTTACGATTACATTAACTTTACCTGTCCAACCTACGGTTGATGGGCAAAGTTAAAAATTAAAAATAATCCTAGTCTTTAAACAATTCTAATTAAATTATTTAGAATAAGATAAAAAAAGAAATCATAAGCCTTGGGGGGGGGGGGGGAGAAGAGAATGCCCCCATGACTATCAAGTGACACCACTACTCCTACTCCAGCTCTATTCAATCGTTAATTCACAAAGCCTCTCACGCCCGACCAATAATCAAGAGATCGTCAAACAAATTCTCTATAAACTAAATAGGCCTATATAAAATAGTATATTTAATTATTTACAATATTCTAAAGAAGCACTGAGTACAGATTCATCAAAACTCTATTCCATCTTTAATTAACAAGGCCGATCAGGCCCGGCCTATAATCAAGGAAATAAATAATAAAAGAAGGCAATAGAGAAGAAGTATTTAATGATATTTCATTTAAATTAATGTAGCCTACCTTTTTTGGGATGAAACCAATGTAAATACACAAATTTAAACCAATGAAAATAGCATGGGTTTTAACACTTTCACTTAATTACACAACACTTTTTAAGATGGAGACTCAATGAATACTAAAACAGGTGGGAAGAAGCAAGAGAGGGGAAGGAGGGGTGGGCGAAGTGGGAGGGCGCCCTCTCCTCCCTATTGCCGATTACTGCTTTGCTTATTGTTGAATGTACTACCCATAAAAAAAACGTTGTAGGCCCTATATTAAAAGATGTTTAATATTGGTCTAAATAAAAGATAAATCTACAAGATCAGACATTATTTGGCTTCAGGAAATTGCGCCATCAATTTTTATTTACATACAGTGGAACCTCGCTCAACGAGTTTAATTCGTTCTTCGGGGACATTTTAGCAAGGGTTTAATAAACTTTTCACACAAAAAATTACAAACTTATTCCCTAATTATCTTCCTAATAATTAATTCAATTAATTTTTATTCATGCACATTTAACAATATAACACAAATTTGAAAAAAAAAAAATGGGGGATCACAAGTGACACTACGATGCTACATTCAATTAAATTAAATTTTTTTTTTTTGTAAATTGTAATAACTAAATTTAAAAGTACGCAAATATTAAATATAAATGCCATATTATAAACTAATTGTACAGACTTTTTTACTTTTTTTTGACAAGTGTTTTGTACTCATGCGAAAAGTCGCTCGTTAAGCGAGTCATTCTTTTACAATTTATTTTGCTCGTTATGCGAATTACTCGTTATGAGAGGTGCTCGTTAAGCGAGATTATACTGTATTTTATTTTATTTAAAAAAAAATATATTTTTTTATTGTGTTCCAATTTAACAAGAAAATGTGTAAACCTTATTTTTCCTTTTGTTTTATTTATTGAAAAACTCTTCTTATTGATGCTTTTCTTTTTCATTTGATATCATATTTCGAACGTCAGATGAATCTAAAAGAAATTGCAACCGAGCAATATGATGAGGGTGATATTGTTTCGTTTTATTGCAGAGCTGATTTCCTTTCTCTTTTCTTATTCTTTTGAATCTTTTATGTCTCATTCATAATATCAAGACGATGGGGGTGACAATAGCAAGCAAGATGCAATCGGCTCTTTCTGATGGCCAGAAACAAAGCACCATGCAAAACATTCAATTTCGAGACAAATGCGGGAAAAAAAAGATTGCCAAAGGAAAATCTGCAAGTAATCAAACCAAATAACCCATCCCTACTTTTCTTTCTCAATTACATCTCATTATTCAAAGAAAAAGTTTTTGAAAGTATTATCTATATATATTCTTGGAAAAAAATGTAATTGACTTAAAGGACTACCCATTGCACAACCTTCTTTCAATTTTCATTTTTCTTTTTCATCAATGGATAGATTTTTAATTAACGATTTTATTTTTCTACGGATTTTATTCTTTGGATCTTTCTTCAGTATTTCATAAGTTAAAGATTCTAAAATGTTCTCCATTTTTATTTTCTCTTACTTTTCTACCAGGTATATATGTTAATAATCTAAACAAAGTAAACATCAACATGGGCGTAACTAGGGAATTTGGTGGGGGAGCCATGGGACACGCCATCCCCCGGCTGGAAGGCCCCAATTTTACTCAATTTTTTTTGGGGCGGGCCTCCCCCCTAGTTACGCCCATGGACATCAACTTCAGAGCTTTTAAACTTCAAAGAATTTCGAACTTGTGTATTTTATGCAGTCAACGATCAATATCCATCTATTCTTGATAAATTTAAAAATTTCGGTGTAATTTTTTTTGTAATTTTTAGCAGTAGTAGCCTATTTTTGAATTTTTACTACTATATAAAGGCCTTGGCTTTGTGATCGAATACGTTTTTTTCTCTACACCTTTCTTCTCAATTTAAACATAATTTCTACCTTTATGTATGTTTATTTATAGTTCCACTCTTTTTCTCTCCTTCTCTTTTCCTTTGTCATGTTTATTTAGTGAATTTCGGTGGTGGTTGTATTTTTTTTTCTCTTCCATCTAAATGAATATTCCAGGCGAGAACATTTTTCCATAAACAAAATGAATTTGCAACTAAACAAAGATCACATTTTACGGTTTTATTTCAAACTGTCTCTCTCTCTCTTTTTCTCTTCTCTTGTTAGTGTAGAAAAAAAATAAAGCTGTTTGTAAAAAAATAAAAAATTCATGCTAATATTTTCTCGTTCTTTATTTTAAAGCTTACAATAGTTAATTTTAGAAAAAAAAATTAGCAAGCATAATTTATTTTTTTTCTTCCAATTATTTAAAAAAAAAAAAAAAAAAAAATTATTTAGTAGCTTTAGTGATAAAAAATTAAAATGAAAAAATATTTTCTTTATATATGTAAAGTATGTAAACTCATTTATAATTCATAATAATGGATGGGATAGAGAGAGGAGACAAGACTGTGAAAGTTGTTTTTTTTTTTTAATATAAATAAACAAAAATGGAGTTAGGCACTTTACTAAGTTCCTCTTTTACCAACCCATACACTCAGGCGGGATAAGAATGATTATGGAATAGAAGAAAATCCAGTTTTAGCACCCATAAACTTACAATATGTGAAAGAATAAATTTAGTAAGTAAATCTGTATACAAACATAAAATAATAGCGAATAGCAGTCAAGAAAAATCAAATCATACAAAAACTAGATCAATTTTTATCAGATTTTCCTTTATTTGATCGTCGACGTTTCGGACGCTAGCCGCGCCCTTCCTCAGAAATCGAAGAATGCATTCAGTTTGTCACATATTGAATTTATTGTTTAATACACGATTTCAATTTTCGTTAGAAATACCTCCATCTGTATTTGCTTGACGATTGATTGCCCTGAGGAAGGGCGCGACTGGCGTCCGAAAAGTCGATGATCAAATAAAGGAAAATCTGATAAAAATTGATCTAGTTTTTGTCTGATTTGATTTTTCCTGGCTGCTATTTGCTATCCTTATCAAGTTAAACAGCCATATTCTCCATCATAAAGGATTAATATATTTCAAACTAAATACTGTAGGCTTATATACATAAATTTTTAATAAATTCGAATGGATAGACTGGCGGGATTGCCTGCGGCGAAAAGCTATGTTAAATAAAGAGAAAAAAAAAAGAATAGATAAGTATACAATTTATCTTAAGTGTATATTTGGCCTCCGATGCCCGAAGATAAAATATAATAATCAACTTTGGTAGAGCCTTTATTTAGTATATCACTGAATTCTTTTTATTACAGTAGTTTAATATATTTTTCCCACGCCTTACTCTAATTTAGGATTAGCAATTTCATACAGAAAACTTTAAAAATACAATTGAATTTATTGACAGAATTATTTCTTCTCCTTTAACCTCATAAAACAGAGGGGAGAATCATCTAAGCGTGAACACCTGCTCTGACTTACAACGAAGGGAAAAGTATTTTGGTGTTTAAAAGAAGTATGAAGGTAGATAAATCATTCTTCTCACCTATTTCTGGCTCGATTTAAAATAATGGTTTCGACTTGAACATGATTTTTCTTTTAAAGATTACTCAAAAGTGAATTTGACTTTTATATTAATTAGTCAAGATTAATCTTTTTTATAGAATTTGTTATTTTAAAATTGGTTTAAGAGGATTAATTTACTCGGTGTATCAAAAAATTCTCTCAAATTATTTAAAAAATAAAAGGAGAGTTTAAAAAATCTAATTAAGAATTTTTAATATTAGTTAAGAAACAAGCTTCAGACCACCTCCGTTTAAAAATATTTTATTATATTCACACAACTGACTCATTTGAATACATTTTTATAAAATCACTTAAGTTTATTTAAAATAAATAATTATTTTTGAGGATGGATTTATATTTCTAATATTTAAAATGCCCGGGAGCCGTGGCTCAGTGAGAAGACATTAGCTTCTCGCACCGGAGTCCCGGGTTCGCTTCCCGTCCCAAGCGAGAAAAATTTATTTCATTTGATTTGACTACAAATCATTTGAAATAAATAGGGATGGGGTCTAAATGGCCTTACAGGGAGGGCACGACCTTGGCATTTCATTTTGGGATGAAACTTCGGGTGATGATTGTATACCGTTAGGGGGTTCACCCCTTGAAATAGTAACGCGCAACGCTCAATAGATACGGAGAAAATGACGTTTAAAAAATTCAAAGTTCGCTTATATACTAGTTAGGCTTTTTATATGACAATGGCGACAATAGTCTAGTAGGTAGCGTGTCTACCCACCAAACTGGCGCTTGGGGTTCGAATCTCGCCTCGACTTTTTTTTTTTTATTAAATTATTTATTTTATTGTTTTTATAATTAAATAAATTGATTATTTAATATTATAGATTATATATTAATAGAGAAATTTTTGTGAACGTAAATGATGTTTGTCTGTTTTCCAACTGATCTTTTAAAAAATCATTGTTCTTGTAAAAATTTTAATAAAAAAAAAAAAAAATAAGTCGAGGCGAGATTCGAACCCCCAAGCGCCAGTTTGGTGGGTAGACACGCTACCTACTAGACTATTGTCGCCATTGTCATATAAAAAGCCTAACTAGTATATAAGCGGACTTTGAATTTTTTAAACGTCATTTTCTCCGAAACTATTGAGCGTTGCGCGTTACTATTTCAAGGGGTGAACCCCCTAACGGTCTACAATCATCACCCGAAGTTTCATCCCAAAATGAAATGCCAAGGTCGTGCCCTCCCCTTGTTAGATGCCGAAAAAGGCCTTAAAATAAAAAAAAATATTTAAAATGATAAACCATGCATTAATGAACGTGGAGAAATGAAATTTACCTCAAAGAAAGTGAAAGTTTAGAAGAAACGCGAATTTTTTGCAGGAGCCCTGAGAGACGCCTGCCCCACGCGACGTCATGTTTTAAATAACACGGAAAGTGTTTCACTTATCACTGCCCCCACTCTACTTTCTGTGACCTTACTATTGAATATAAAGCAATTTTCCCATAGGGAATGTACTGAGATTCGATCCCCGCCTCTCATCCTTCTATCAGGAAGTCAGCGATTGGCCACCTTGGGGTCAAGCAAGCCTCCGGGGGTGGGGAGGGACGGGAGAGGTTATGAGTAAAAAGTTCCAAAAAGGACCCCCTTTTGAATCGAAATTAACATGCAAATCCCCATAGGGATTTAACATTGGCTCTATGGAAGGTAGAGCCGGAAAATGAAATTGAAAAATCTGAACTACTACATCAGTAAAGTGTACTTCACACAATTTTCACAAAAGTTTTTACTGATATTGGCCTACTTTTTAAAGAGCATCTAAAAAATAAATTATTTATGAATTATAATCAAAATCGTTAGAGCGAATTTTGAGAAAATCGAAAAAAACTGAAAAAGTAGGCTACTAGTACTTTTTGGTCGGTTTTGTTCAAAAGCTTATTTCCACGCCTCAGGGATGTGCCTAACTTATATAGGATCTTATTAATTAACGATTAGTAATCGATAGAATAAATATGTCTCTTTATTACTGAAATTATTGGGGAGTGGAGTAAAAAAAAATTCAAAGTTTTGTAGCCAAAACTATTGTAGATGTGTCAAATTTAACAAAGTTTAAACATATTTTATTCTAATGCCAGACTAACTTTTTGGTCCCTATCTTCAGAGTCAGATACTCGCCAGACGGCTCAAGATGGTTTAAATAAGGAGTCGAAACGCTGGTATTAGTAAAGAGTTTTGGATACAAAACTTTAGTTTTTTTTACTCCACCTCTTCTCAATAATTCCAGCTACAAAGACATCCTAATTAATTAATAAGATCATTAACCCATAAAATTATTTACACATTTTTTTGCAGTTAAGTTTGTAAAAGAAGTTTCCAAAAGAGAAGACTGGAAAATAAAGGGAGGTAAGGTAATCTAATATCTTGGAAAAAGTTGATGAAATGCAGAAAGTTAAAGTTTTAATGGCAAAGAAAAAGCTAACGTCATTAAAGTGTTTGGAAGAAATAATTGTAATCTAATTACAATAAAGTATTGTAGAATAGGAAAGTAATTGTTTTAATATTTAAAGAGGGTTTCCAGATACCTTTCTTAAACATTCATCCATTCATTCATTAAACACATGAAGAGGAAAATTACATATTATAAGTTTGAAAAGAATAGATTTTAGTTAAAGGTAGTAATTAATAAATATTTTATGAGAGGGGGTTTCAGTTCAATGATTTACCGTATAAAATTTAAAGAAATATCTATCTCTTGTAGTAGGATAATAAAAAGAGAGAGCAGCTATTATCCTACTACATCAACTACACAGCTATAAAAAAAAACCTCCAATATTATATATCTATCTCTTTGGCTGATTTTATTTTGAAGCTTATTTTCGCGTCAAGGGTGGTCCAGAGTTTTTTTATTTATTTATTTTTTTTTTTTTTTTTTGAGGGGGGGGGGGTAATTTTTGAAACTTATCGCACTACACTCAACCTTCTCTTACTTTCGATTATTTAAAGTTGCATTCTGAACTTGTTTACCAGAATATACAGTATATACAAATCAAATTTTGAAATATTAATTTTAAAATTTTATATTAAAAATAAAATTTAATTTCCAAGAAAATATTTTCCTCAAATTTATGTAGGGGGGGGGGGGTAATTACCCCCTTTACCCCCTGCATCCGCCCTTTTTCGCATCTCAGGGATTCGAGGTACCCAAGTTAAATATAAAATTTCAACTTCATTTCCTTTTACTTTATTTTGACAAGACACACACCAATTTGTGGGTCAAAAAGTATTTTCCATCAAAATCTTGTCATATAAATGATAGTGGCGCAAACAGGGGATGAAAGTATGGGGGTTAAATCTTGGGATTCCTAACCCCCTTCATCAATCATTTAAAAAATATCATAGCACCCTCCTGTTTGCGCCACAGGAATGATATAAATATATTTATGGATGTTACTACTTGAACCAATAAAACATATTAATTAAAAATATTAAGAAATAGAGGTTGAGTTTTTTAATATGAAAAAATAAAAAAAAACGGAGTAATCTACCTGGGAGTGTTGTGAAATGGATGCCATGGATGAAAATGATAAATTCCAGAGGATATTCGGATGTTCAGATAGGAAGTTCACAGGTGAGCAGAACGTGGAAATAACAGATAGCGTCATTTCATGACGGAACAGACGTAAATTTGATGTGAAGCACATGCCCTCAAGATGGCAACTGATGTGTCAACGGCGGCGAGCAGAGAGATGCCCTCGACCTTCACCTCTTTTATTAGCAGCGCTGTGATTGGTCAGCTGGTTCAGGCATTCGCCAATCACAGGGGGGTTGCAAATGCCTTGGCTTTCAATAGAATGTGAGTGACCTTGAACTGGCGCCACTTCTCGATCTGTAAGCACCCAAAACGTCACATTCAGATATACTGGTATAGGCCATATATACTAATTTTAGAATATTTTATATAAAAAATAACATAATAATATATACGGTAAGTTTTTTCCTATTGCAGGTTATTTGGCAAATAATTTAATTGAATAAAGATTACTTTATATTTTTGTTGAAAAATCAATTTAAAACAGTAAATTGGTAGTGGCTCAGCCACCATGGACCAAAGCAAGGATTGTGAATTTATTTACAATGATCAGGATGTGAATTCTGAAAATCCACAAAGTTAATCCACTTGTTGACACTAAGTATCATTAGTACTAATCATTTGAATTGGCCAGTGGCGTAGCGAGGGGGGTGCAAGGGGGGTCATCATGCCCCGGGCGCTACTCAAAAAGGGGCGCCAAATGGTCCGCAAAACAAAAAATTGCTGGATAATTTTTATTTTTATTATAATTGATTTCTGGAAAATATATTTTAAATTTAGTGCCAGTGTAATACAATAATTTTGTATATTTTACATATAATATTATATAGTTTTCGAATGGGGGGGGGGCGCTAAAAAGCAATTGTGCCCCGGACGCGAGTTGAGCTCACTACGCCACTGGAATTGGCTTGTATAAACAATTCCTTTTGCCAGATCCCTATAACCAATTTCACGCTATCAAAATAAGTGCAATTTTTAAACTAATTTTTGTGACCTTAAAAAATGAGTCTCCACGTTGAAACTTAGTAATTCTAAAAGAAAAAATTGTGCTCTTTCCAATGGTAATAAAATGAGCTTGATTGGAGAAAAAGGTTTTTTTGCTATTTGGGTTTGAAAATTCACAAAATCTTTCGATAAAACTTACAATAAAACAAAAACTTTTTAAGCCTTGGTACTACAACCTTCACAGGGACCACAAAAAGTTGTCCTTGGAGTACAATCACAGACATATGTCTATGTATACACCAAATTTCAGCAAGATTGGAGATGGTGTGAAAAAAAATTTTTATAGTAAATATGGTCACTTCGCATGGCCCTAAAGTCGGTAAAAAATTATCCAATATAAAATTAATTACATTTAAGGATTCTTGTTGAGTAGACATAATTTTTACCTAAAGCGATTTACACGGATAGCAAAAAAATTTTCCGGAGAGCGGAAAAAATTTTGTTTCGTTAGGGGGAAAAAGAAGGAAGGGTGCCCCTAGTGTCTAATGTTATTCTCAACGCACGTTTGGGGTGCTGTGGACTTCAAAAGGTTGGGAAACACTGCTCTACAACTTCTTTCCTTAAGGCCAGCGAGAACATTTAGGGTTTTTAAGTTAATATTGATTAGCAAAAGAAAATTTTACTATTATTTTAAAATGCTTCTTTTTTTACTTTTTTCTTTACGAAAATGTTTTCCTTTCACTTCTTTACTCCGCTAAAATCCATCATTCGACTTGTATGGAGTTGTCAATTTTAATACAATATTATTTCTTCTTTCCTTTCCCGACTTTATCTTTTTGTTTAAATGATAAATGACCGAAATGTTTCCTCAAGTGACAAGACTTCAGTTTATTTATCGTTGGCCCTTGCCTTCAAGTTCATTAATAAGCCCTCAAGATTGCAGATTTAATTAATTAATCTATGTCCTCTTCGGTCTGTTTATATTCTATGAGGTTTCCTTTCACTCGATTTTAGCTTTCATTTAGTCATATATATCTTTTAGTCAGATCGGATCGGGTAAATCGCTAAGCACAAAGAATCACGCACGAATATTTTTTTTTTTTTTTTTTTTTTTTAAACATTCACACTTTTTCTCATTCACACTCACATTCACACACACATTCACACAGTCTTTTCGGCAACTGAGGCCATTTAAGACTTTTTACGATAATCAGTATGTTTTAATATATCAATTGGGGGTCCAGGCATTTTTATTTAAGTCATTTGGTATCCAAATGCCTTAAATAAAATTATCGGACTGCCTGGGGTCCGAACCCGAGACGTTCGGTATAGAAGGTAGGCACGACGCACGAATATTAATTGGCCATTGAAAAGATCTTTTCATTTTAAAGCCGCTATTGATATATAATTTATATTTTAAGTCGTTTTGCCTTATTTTTTTATTTATTTAGGCATTAACCGCCGGCCAGGGCCGACGAGAGAACTAATCAGGACCCCGCCTCTCTCCCCCCTCCATAAAAACGATAGTGTATTTAAAAATTTGTTAAAATCACCCAAACTGTTTTTACTTAATACTGTAGCTCTCATTGCCTTGAGTGATAGAAAATTGAAGAATTAAAGTGGCTGTTGTTTTTAAATTTCCTTTCCTATCTAATGAAAGAAAATTGTCAATTAACGTCGGCTTTACTTATTATTAGTTTTGTCTTCACACAAAAAACACCAAATCTGTTTTTTTTTTTATTGCAATTTTAGACGGCCCAGGTCCACTCAGGATAAAAATTTTTAATTTTTATTAGAATTTTAAGGTTGGAGCTCAAGAGGCCCTGGTCCCCTGGGATATAGCCCCCCCCCCCCCCCCCGTCATAGGTCAAATCCTTCACTTTACAAAGAGCTCTTGGCCACTCTTTAATTTCTAAAATTAAATTGAATAAAAAATAAAATTACACTTTAACCAATCGCAAATGGGTCGGTTTATTTTATAACCTTTTTATAGAGTAAAACACATTTTATTTTATTGATAGTTGAATGTCAGAGGTTATTTCAGTAAAATCCTTTTACATATATATCAGAGATTATTCTCTCCGGTAATCTCACTTTTTAATAATGAAAATGGGTAGTTTTGTAATCTGTTTCCCAAGAGACTGTTTGCGTTGTCTGCCTGGAAATTATACATTTTTGCAAATGAAAAAAATTTTATATTTGATATTGATGTAATGATTTCAACCTGAACCCTTTAAGGTGAGGCATACGATATCTCTACGAAATCCCAATAGATTAATTAATTACAGACTAAGTAATACACATATCAGCTATAATGGAGAAGCGATTAGGGGACGGAATCACAGATGGGATGAGCGCGAACGATATTCCTGTTCTATAAAACCAAGCAACCACACTAAAATAAATTTTTCCAGAGGTCTCTTCTTAAATTTGTCCTCTCATCTTAAGAGAAATTTCAATCCTCTCATTTAAGTAAGAAATTGGAAACCATTCAGGAATATGTTAGCTAGGTGAATAGCTGAATCAATTTGTAGAAGAATAAATAAAAGACCAAGCATCTATGTTTCTTTCTTTATATATAGAACCCACAGCGACGTTTCGATCATCTTCATAGCTAGGGTTCAGTCAACAGAAAAAACCCTTTTACGTTCTTTGATAGACATTTAATTGTAAAGATATGAACCTCAAACCTCTGGGGGTAGCGGGCTGTAAATCCCTGCTTGATGGCTGGAATTTTCGGCTTAAGGGTGAGGAGCGACCCTTCCCACGCGAGCTCTAGGTGGTAGATGCAAATCGCCTGGATGAGACACCACCACTTGGCTAATGGGCACTTTAAGAATGGTTATCTGGTTACTAATGCCTTTGATCCATGTTTCTGGTGTCTATGCTAGTCATAGCGTAGATACAGGCTCTGGCCAGGAATTCCGGCTCTTTTCTTTCTCTTCTTCTCTTCTCTTCATTCTCCTCCGCCTTTCCTTCTCCCTTAACCCAAAATCCATCCAGCCAATCCAGCAACTTTTCCCTTACTTCCATAAAAAAAAAACCAAATTAACAATATCCTCATGGAATCAGCGAGAGTAAAATATTCCGGAGTTAAACTAGCCTCCCGTTCGGATCTCCGGGTGGAGGCTACTCCCGCGGGTTCTATGAGGAAAAATCCTCTTAAATTTCCAAACAAGGATTTCACAATTCAGTTCACCAATATTCGAGGACTGAACTCAAACCTTAATGCCGTCCACCACCATCTCGAACGAGTCAATCCCCAAATTCTTGTTCTTGGAGAAACCCAGATTTCAACAACCAACTCAGGAGCCCCTCACCTTAATTACCCTAACTACCATATCCTTGATAAGTTTCGCTTTAAGGGAGGCATCTGCGCCTATGTAAGATCAGATGTTTCCTGTAGGAGAATACATGAACTCGAGTCTAACGATTTCGATATACTATGGCTCAAAATCTCAGCCAAATCATCGAATCATTTCCTATGCTGTATCTATCGTTCCCCCAACGCTAGCAACCATACTTACTTTTTCGACCATCTCACAGAATGTGTCAATACTATCCAAACCAAATTCCTGTCAAATGAAATCTCCTTCCTAGGAGATTTTAACGTTCACCACAAAGATTG
>JAKCPI010018472.1:0-29013 GCA_023213315.1 Euborellia annulipes
AATCTATTATGCTATTAGAATTTAAAAATTTAAACAAATAATGTATGTGAGATTTAAATATCTATATATATATATATATATATATATATATAATAGCAGAGTGTCCGTCTGTCCGTCTGTAACGCTCTGTTTGATTTACTTCCCGTTGGGATTTTGAAACGAAAGTTTCCAGTCTTATAGAGGACGTAAAGAAGAGTCCAGGAAAATACCCGGATCCCAAAACTTTTATTCCCTAAAGAGAGGATTCTCCCCATAGAAAATATATAGAGAAATATTTATGTATTCTCTGCATTTGTATATTCTATGAATGTAAACAAATCCTCAAGCAGTCACTGGATTGGAATAGTAGTAATAATAAAAAAATTTTCATAATGAAGAAAAAGGCGGCCCTCGGGGCTTGGTGTAGGTGTTAGCTTGCTAACCTCGTATACCAAAAGTCGCGGGTTCGGATCCCAGGCAGTCCGATGATTTTATTTAAGCCAATTAGATACCAAATGGCTTAAATAAGAATGCCTGGACCCCCAATATGTATATTATTCAATTACGGATATTGTAAAAAGTCTCATTTGGCCTAAGTTGCCTAAAAGACTGTGTGAATGTGTGGGGGGGGGTGGGAGTGTTTTTTAATAAATTAAAATTAAAAGAAAAGGCGAGGATCTGCAGCAGGCGGACCCGAGCCAGCTGAAGGGGGTCCAGGGATGCAATGCCCCTCCTGGCTAGACGCGAAGCCCGCCGAAGGGGGCGCGGCTAGTATTAATTATATGATTAAATTAAATACTTAATTACATCTCGATATATTTGAAACGCAAAGGTTTTTTACGAATAACTTCTGAAGTACTGAACTGATTGTCATGAAATTTGCTCCAGCTCTAAAGATTATCGTTCAAATTACTATGACTGAATTAAAATTAAATATACAAATTAAACACTAGGTTATTTGTTTCAAAGTTTTTATTAATTAAAAAATTAACACTTGATACGTATTTCGACAATTCCTTGTCATCATCAGGATTAGAATGTAATCACTTCTGATGATGACAAGAAATTGTAGAAATACGTATCAAGCGTTAATTTTTTAATTAATAAAACCTTTGAAACAAATAACCCTAGTGTTTAATTTGTATATTTAATTTTAATTTACAAAATGTTTCAACGAGAACCAGTTTAAATCTTACTATGACTGAGTTTCAAAAGATTTGGTTCAGAAGAAGCTGAGAGAAAAAAGTTGTTTGCGATAATTAATATTTATCGCTCCTTTTTACCGCTCCCTGAGGTCTGATTCCCTTCTAGTTTTAATAGCTTCTTAGACCCACATATGACTACAAATTTTCCAATCCTCATCCTAATCCGGAGTATAGTTCCAGAGATATAAGCAATAAAAAATCTGGTGCGACTGGTCGCACAGCACACAACGTTCTCTTACCTTTGGTAAAAGACTGTGTACTGTGCTTGTCACAAGAGATTTATATATATATATATATATTAACATATATAGAGGTAAGAGAAAGTAAGTTTCCATATTTGCACCTCTTCTTAAATAAATAAATAAAACCAAAAATATTATTTTCGTATTCAGTGGACTAAAATGGCCTAAAATTGTTTAATAAATCCGATACCGCAGGATCAGTGATGCTCTGTGTAATAACCCAAGTCTACAGATACAGGAAGGGATGATTGTATGGGAGTGTCTAAGAGAAATATTGAGAGAAGTGGAAAACAGAAACGGAGCGCAATGAGGAGAAGAATAGAGGGACTTGGAAGGAACATGGATTGGACCGAGGAGAGGGTGAGAGCGATGGAAGAAATGTTGAGGACGGAAATAGAGGGGAACCATGCAGAAAGATTGGACCAAGATCGACAACTCCAGATACTGCCCCCATATTACAAAGAAATAAAGAAAGACATACTAAGGGAACGATATTGGCAGGATACAAGATGGAATGAAGAAACGAAGAAGCTGTGGGCAAGAACGAGATGCGGTAGCATTTGGAGAGGAGGAAAAACATCCAGGGGCGGCAAAAGAGAGAGGGAGACGGCGGAGCATGCAGAGACTTCCAAAGAGAAATAGGAATGAAGATAAGAGGATGGTGGAGAAGATAAATAGGGAGACGGTGGAGATGATCAAGAGGATAGACAGGGAAGATGAATAAAATTTGTACCCGAAGGGTACGAGAAACGCATCAATGTATGTAAATAAATAAATAAATAAAATAAATATATAGAGGTAAGAGAAAGTAAGTTTCGATATTTTCACCCCTTCCTAAATAAATAAATAACACAATTCGTACTCAGTGAACCAAAATGACCTAAAATTGTTTAATAAATCCGATACCGCAGAATCAGTGATGCTCTGTATAATAACTAGGGCTCGGATTTATAGGCACTAAAAATCTTTAAAATAGGCAGGCAACTAAGCACTAAAAATTATTAGAAAAATAGGCTCTTAAAAAGGCACTTAAAAGGCATTATTTAAGAAATAATATAAAAAAAAGTTAAAAAATTGATGTCTTATTTTTGGTAATCTGGTGTGAGTGGTCGCACAGCACACAATTTTTTCTTAATTTTTAAAAATTTACATTAAAAATAAATTTTTTGTTTTTTTTTTTTGAAAAAAAAGTTTTTTTTTTTAAATCTCGGGAGAGGGGGGGGGTAATTACCCCCTTTACCCCCCTTGAAATATTTTCTTGATAATTCAAAAAAATTTTAAATTTAGGCTATGTATAGCTCGTAAAAAATTGAAATTGGCTATTTGAACTTAAAATAGGCACTAAAAAAGGCATTTATAGATGAAATAGGCACTAAAACCCAGAATCGGCCAAAATAGGCATTATAGGCACTAACAAATGCCTCTTATTTTATTCAGAATTTCATGAAACGTATACATATCATATTGGCCTAAATTTTAAGCCATCAACTAAAAAAAGGCAAATAGGGCGAAATCCGAGCCCTAATAATAACCCAAGTCTACAGATACAGAAAGGGATGTTTATATGGCTGACCACTACAAATCGAGGCACAGTATGACACAGAGGGAGTATATAACAAACAAGTAGCAAAAAGAGAGAGAGTTTCACAAAAGGGTTGGGTCAGTCAAATCAGTAAAAGCAACAGCTGCCTGCCTGCCTGTCTGTCTGTCTATCAATCAGTCAATGCATGCATGCATGGGATCAAACTAAACAGAGACATTCATCCAAGTTGGTTGGTCTACTTTTACTTTTATCCCCCCCCCCCTCCCCCTCCTTCTGCTATTTCTTTGATCTTGGGGAGAAAAGATCCCAATCGATCGATCGATCGTCCATAAAATCCGATTACGTATTACGATCTATCCCGAACTGGTTTGTTTTTATTTGCAAAGAGATTACTACATATTTAATAAATAGGTTGAGAAGTAAAGATTTACTTTCCCTTATAATAATAATAAGGGATATCTTTATTCGTAAATTCATGGGCCCGGCATTTGGACAGTTTCTGTTTATATACAGTACAAAAATAGTAAATAAATTTACACTGTATATTAATAAAAAAATATATACAAATTTTTGTTTTTGTTTCTATAAGAACAGAGGCGATTCTATTATCAGAAACAAAATCAAAAAATTGGTATATTTAAATAGTTTGTGAATATCTTAATGGGCCAAACGCCCCATGGACCTCGAATCCAGGATCTCCAGCCTTTCAGGAGTCTCGGTTTGTACCAGGCCCTAGGTAGGCTGGAGATCCTGGGTTCAAACTTTTTTTTTTTAAACATTCACACTTTTTTCTCATTCACCCTCCGGGAAGGAAAAGAACAGGCAGGCCCGTCGCACGGTCTGACGACTGTTAAAAATATAGAAGGGAAGAGATTGACATGCAAAGCACAGAAGTACTGCCAGTCCCAGCTAGGGCAGCTCGTAGTCACCATCCAGATACCGACAAGATGTAGGCCCCTGAGCTTTTAACAGATTTTTAAATAACCTATTCTATGGATAACTCTATCAAAAATTGTATCAAAAACTGTGAAAAAAATTAATGGCATTAAGGTCATAATAGTCTTTTTACAAACTAAAAAAAAACTTTTAGGGGGGGGGGGCGCGTATTATTATGTAGGGCCCGGGGCCCGTGACGGGCTGTCTGCGGCCCTGATTGTATATTCTGGTAAACAAATACAGAATGAAATTACCGAAATTAAACAATAATTGAGTGCTGTGCGACCAGTCACACCAGATTGTGACTTTCGGCAGCTAAATCTATAATATTCAACCCGTACAAGTTTGACGTTTCGGCTCTTTCTAGGCCATCTTCAAGAGCCTGTTGAATGAGAAAAGAATTTCAGAGAGCCACATTCGTTTGAACGGAGTGCTCAAGAAGTTCACCCTTTGGCATGAAAAGAAGTGAATTCGCCCTAAAGAGGATCATAAAATAATAAAACCTCGTCACCTGTTTCTTTACTATTTATTGTATAAAGTTTCATATTTGGTCTGGTCGTCGTCATAAGTCAAAAGAAAGAGAGAGAATGGTGTGAGGTGATTAACATTTAATTATTTATTAGAACACGATTTGGGTTGAGCCTTAAAGATGTCAATTTGCATTAATACTCGCTTATTTATTTATTAATTACTCTATTTATTGATTTGATAGAGAGATTATGAATTCTCGAGAAGAAAGAGAAATGGCGTAGTGCGCAATACATCCCATATTTCCTATTAAGGGGGTCCGAGCGACGTCTAAACGTACTTAAATAAAAAAAAACTAGACTATTATAATGAATTTTTCAATGCGATTTTTTTTAAATGAATTAAATTCAAAAGAGATTATTGTGACGTCGAGCTATAATTTTTTTAATGACTTATTAAAAAATTATCGTAATTAATTTTTTTGTTATCAAGCAAATACAAAAAAAAACAATCTGTCCCAATAATCTTTAATTTTTTTTTAAACTTAAAAATGAATTTATTGTTATTATTAATCACATATTAATTAAGAAATATTTAAAATAAGCTTAGATGATTTATTTAAAATTCAACTGTCAAATTAGTTCATCATTCTTGCAATAGATGGCAGGCTAGTCTAACAGACGATATAGTATTAGCCTATATTTATATATTTTTATGCTTTTATAAAAGATACATAATATATAATAACATTTTGAAAGTATTTATTGTTAAAAGATCAATGAAAATCAACCAAATGCATTAAATATTATTAGCTACCATTCTGACATCTCTTGGCAAATTTTTAAATTACTTGATTTTTTGGGCATACTTTTTATGACACACTACGCCATCTTATCGGGAAAAACATGCGTAACAACTTCCCTCCCGTAGCCCCCCTTAAATAGGAATGTATAATAAATCATTTTTATAGAGTTCAGGAAAAATACTCGAGTACTCCGTATTCTTGAATGGAAAAGCTCAAAAAATTCATTAAAATCCAAAATTTTAAACCATCTGAAAGAAAGCATTGGGTTCTATTTCTGGATTTATGAAAAATTAAAGTCAATTAATTAAATCCCTCAAATGAAAAATAATAAAAATGGTTATATACAATTAAATTTTATTTTCTTTTAAATGTGAATTTGATTTTAAATTTTCTTTTCTTTTGAATCTGTTTTTTGAATTTAATTGATTATTAATCTATTAGATTTGAATAATCCCGAATGGGACTGATTTTTGGGGAGTAGAGAGGAGGTGAAGGGCATCCCACTCCCAACAATGGATCCGGGTTGTTGACAATTGGCACCAGATACAGGTACTGGGATTTGTGCGTGTCCGCATGTGCACGATGCACCCAGGGGTAAACAACAGGGGAATGCTATTGAGGGTTTTTTGCCTCTTGAGGCTTTTCCCTCAAAAAAAAAAAATTCTTTTGAATGTTCCTCATAAGAATAATTATTCTAACAAAATAAAATAGCTCGAACACAGAGGTTTTCAACCTTTTTTTTGAAATGCGGCCCATTTTTCCGTAAAAAAAAAAAAACAAACGCTGAGGCCCAATGTATATGTATGGGCCCTGTTATGTAATAGTGTGTCAAGCGCCAAAAAAATTATAAATTGAGTTAAGCACGGAATAATGAAATAAATACTAGCTCAAGGGGGGGTAGGAGGTAAAGGGGTAATTACCCCCCCCACCTCCGAGATTAAAAAAAATACATAAAAAAAAAAAATTATTTTAATTGTAAAATTAAAAAAATTAATACTTAAAAAAAAAATTTTTTTTTTTTCTTTATTTTTTGGCCTTTGATCTTGGTCATTCAGGCCCCACTTTTTACAATACATAAAACAAAAAACATGATACAAAAAAACTTTTATAAAAGTGCATATTCGTATCAAAAAAACATTAATATAAAAAGAAACTTAAAAATTAGATTTGTATTAAATACAATTAAAATTTTAACGGACGGGGAAAAATTTTGTTTACGGACGAGAAAAATATTTTACCTTTTTTTTGAGAGACGTAAAATTTTTGCCGCCCGCGGAACCAAAATTTTTTTCATGTGCCGCCCGCGGAACATTCCCGCTTTTGCGGAACCGAAATTTTTTTCCCGTCCGTTAAAATTTTATTTGTATTTAATACAAATCTAATTTTTAAGTATTAATTTTTTAATTTTACAATTAAAATAAATTTTGGATCAGGCCCCCCCCTCCGAAAAAAAATTTCTATATACGCCCCTGTTGTATTTATATTCTGTCAAACAAGTACAGAATGCGCCTTTAAATTACCGAAATTAAGAAAAAATAGTGTGCTGTGCGACCAATCACACCAGAATACCCCCCCCCCCCCGAGAAACACTCTGTCCGTCCTTGTACTAGCTGCTTTTCTTTCTTCATCCTTCTACTCATCAACATAATACACTAACAAAATTAGATGTCCTTCTTTCGTTGCCATTAGAGTTCAAGAAAAATAGTCCAGTTTCCAAATTCTCAAATGGGAAAGCTGAAAAAATTCTTGAAAATTCAAAAATTTATCCATCCGAAAGGATTGGGTGGGATTTGGAAAGATATCTTATTATCTATTGAATATACGGGCCCTGTTATGCAAATGTGTGTCAAAGACAAGACATCGAGTTTTGAGAAAATCAACATTAAAGTTTTTCTGATTTAAATTGTTTTGATTAGATTATATATCATTTTTTTGTCAATTGTGCAAGTAAATACTGTAATTATGGCAGATATTCATAAATTATTTCTAAAAATATGACTAATTTAGAGAAAAAACAATAAAATATAAAAAATTATTTTTGCAAAATTCTCCATGTCCAATTATATTTGCAAAAAATGCTTCAAAGTCTCTTCAAAAATTAAAACGGAGTTATTATTAAAGTTCTTTTATGGTTATATTTAATACTAGTAGCTTAGAAACTTTTTATCAAAATTACATTAATCAATTTTAAATAGTATTAATGTTTTTAAATTAAATACAAAGTGATAACAAAATTTTCTCATCAATTAATTCCTGAATGGAAGTGAACATGGCAACAGTAAATCAAAGTTATAATGAAATTGACTTAATATCGAAATGGCACTGATCCTCATCTTCGATTATCAGGAATAATATCAAAAAATTAAATTTTGACATCTACGAATTCATTTCTAATTTTTCAAAAAAAAAAAAGGATTTTGGTTTATTTAAGGTAAACAATATATAATATAGGTTAAATAATGGTTGTTAATATCATAAAAAACAACGTGTTAGGTACATAAATCATTTTTGCGAAATGAAAATCCTGCATTGAAATATTGTAAAAATAATTTTATGCTTTTACATTAAATATAAATTTTTTTAGGACATATTTCATAAAAAATATTATTAATTATAGCATTTGAAACAATATTCCGTGCTTAACTCAATTTTGAATTTTTTTGGCGCTTGTCACACTAATGCATAACAGGGTCTATATATATTATAGATCTTGATATATTCAAAAAATATATTATAGACCTACATGTTTACCCTTACACACAATTATGTGATCAGAGACCTGATGAAGTCTCGCATTTGGGACCGAAAGTGATAGTGCATTTTCATTTAACAATCAATATGATTCGAATCCCTGACCTCCTAGCACAAGAGGAAGAACAACTCTACTACTTTATGTGAAAAAAAATAAACTTCTCTCCCTTAAATTGGCTCTTCTACCATCCCTCATAAAATTTATTTCCAAAAGAGCTCGAATAGGAAAGTATAATCCCATTTCTGTCTCACCCTCTTCAAATAACGTTTTTTTACTTTCTCTTACCTATGTATATATGTAATATATATATAGAGAGAAAGTATTGGTTTCATGTCAAAAATTCGATGTCGAGATTTTGATGGATCTTCACGTTTTGAGGTCCCCTGAATCCAAAAAAGTGGTTTTCGCGACATGGTCTGTCTGTGGGTGGGTGGGTGGGTGTGTGTTCAATTTTAAGCATGAAGGAATTGAGCTACGAGGTTGAAATTTTATATTTAAGTTAAACACCCCCCGGGACCGGAAAAATAAGCTTTTAATCAAAATCGGCCAAAAATTACTAGTACTTTACTGATGTACTTTTTCAGTTTTTTTCGATTTTCTCAAAATTTGCTCTAACGATTTTGATTAAAATTCAAAAATCAATTATTTTTTAGATTCTCTTTAAAATGTATATTCTCATTTTGTGATTGAAATCTTCTGAAGACCACTTTACTCTTGTGCTTCATAGGAAAGATAGGAGAAATGGTTGCCATGGTAACAAAATATAAATATTTTCCCATACTTATAAATTTTACATTTTGAATTCAAATATTCCCTACTGCCGGGAACTAAATACATGTCGACACAAAAAAAATCTGGTGTGACAAGCACAGAACACAACTTTCGATTACCGAAGGTAAGAGAAAGTTGTGTGCTGTGCGCCAGTCACACCAGATTTTTTTTTTTAATTCTAAAATTAAGTCTTTTGTCGATCCTATTGTATAGTTTTTGTTTGAGCTTGTTAATTTTTACAAGGCTTGTTTAATATTATTCGTCAGGAGTAGTGTGTTAGTAAATTCCTTTTTTTTTTTTTTCTAATATGTATTGCATATGTGCCTTGATTTGTTCGGGCGCCACCTTAAAAAGGGTGTGGCCACCTCTCTCTCTCTCTCTCTGTTTTAAAAAAGAAACAACATTAATAACAACAACAACAACAGGGAACAACAAGAATATAATCAAGATTGTACCTTTCGGGTTTTATACATGATTTTAAAATAACATCATCATCATCATCGTCATCAGAGGGAATTTTATGTACCATTTACCGGAAATGATGCTTAACTAAACAAATTTGTCGAGTTTCTGTTTTGTAAAATAAAAACAAATCTGAAAACACCAAGCCCGAGGGCGACAGTAGGGTACATTTGAATTAAAGAGTGTATATATGTATAGGTAAGAGAAAGTAATTAAAATAAATTAATTATAATAATTAAATCTCTCAAATGAAAAATAATAAAAATTGTTATATAAGTAAATTTTATTTATTTTTCTTTTGTCATACAGAGAGGATGAGGAGATACCAGTCCCGAAAGGGACTGATTTTGGGGAGTAGGGAGGTGAAGGGCCTCTCACTCCCAATATTGGAACCGGGTTAATGGCAATTACGCTAGATACCGGTACTTGGGTTTGGTGCGTGCCTCCGTGCACGATGCACCAGGGGTAAATAACCGGGGAATGATTTTTTTTGTAGGCTATTGAGGGTTTTTATGCCGTAATTTAAGCTTTTCCCTCAAATAAAAAAAAAAAAAAAAAAATTTTCTTTTGATTTTTTATTAAAATTAAATTATGGAGTGTGTGAACTGTTTCATGATAAATTTTAATTTTAAGATAAGTAAGCTGATTTCTTAATATAATATTTATATGAATTGTCAACCAAGTGTCTCAAAAAGACAGTATATGTTTATGTTTAGGGAAATAAGAGGGGCCGCCGCAGGCTGAGCTTCGCTGTTACCCTTCACCCCGTCCCTTAGGAAAAAATCTGGTGTGACTGGCGCACAGCACACAACTTTCTCTTACCCTCGGTAATTGAAAGTTGTGTTCTGTGCTTTTCACACCAGATGTTTCGTGTTGACATATATTTAGTTCCCGACAGTAGAGAAAGTAAAAACCATAACTAGCCTACTAACCAGGACTGAATAGTAAACGTTTTCGGAGGAAGGAAGGCTAGAAATCAAAACACAAAAACTTGAGAAGCCGTTCCCGAGATGGGAGGGAGGGATAAAACGCCCTCCCCAAAATATCAAAATCATAGTTACGCCACTGCTATATGAACCCTGTTATTCAATGGTGTGTCAAAGACCAAACATCGAGTTTTGAGAAAATCAACACTACAAGTTTTTCTGATTTAAATTGTTTTGATTAGATTATATATCATTTTTTGTCAATTGTGCAAGTAAATACTGTAATTATGGCAGATATTCATAAATTATCTCTAAAAATACGACTAATTTAGAGAAAAACAATAAAATATAAAAAATTATTTTTGCAAAATTCTCCATGTCCAATTATATTTGTAAAAATGCTTCAAAGTCTCTTGATAATAAATAAAATAATTTTAGGTTATAATTCAAAAATTAAAACGGAGATATTGTTAAAGTTCTTTTATGGTTATATTTAATACTAGTAGCTTAGAAACTTTTTATCAAAATTACATTAATCAATTTTTGATGGTATTAATGTTTTAAAATTAAATACAAAGTGATAACAAAATTTCCTCATCAATTAATTCCTGAATGGAAGTGAACATGGCAACAGTAAATCAAAGTTATAATGAAATTGACTTAATATCGAAATCGCTTTGCTGCTCATCTTCATTATCAGGAATAATATCAAAATATTAAATTTTGACATCTACGAATTCATTTCTCATTTAAAAAAAAAAAGGATTTTGGTTTATTTAAGTTTAAATAAGTTTTTATTGGTTGTTAACACCATAAAAAACAACGTGTTAGGAACATAAATCATTATTGCAAAATGTAAAATCCTGCATTGAAATATTGTAAAAATAATTTTATGCTTTTACATTAAATATAAATTTTTTTTAGGACATATTTCATAAAAAATATTATTAATTAAAGCATTTAAAACAATATTCCGTGCTTAACTCAATTTTGAATTTTTTGGTCTTTGACACACCATTGCATAACAGGGTTCATATATGAGTTTAAATAAATTTTATGCTTACTAATAAATATATTTTCTTTTTTGAAATGCATTACAAATGCAATTTTTCTGCTATTTCATCAAATAATTAATTTTTTTTTCTTTCTTCTTTTTTTTTAGGTAAGAATACATCCTCCATTTTCTCTTCTTTCGTTTTTATTGTCATAAACGACGTCATCACATGTAAGTTAGACTTTTTTATATTCAAAAAAGACTCAGTAAAAATATATCAAATTAAAAAGTGATATAAACATTTTGACACTCCGTATGTCAGAAGGAATTATTGACAGCCTAACTTATCAGTTTCGACTTGTCATGCCCGCCTTCTTCAGAGGGTCTACTATTAAAATAATTTAATAACAACAAGGGATATACTACTGTACTGGGCCTCTTACACGGTCAATAATAATGACATTACTTTAATCAGAATGACATTAATAAGCATGCTATTCTGATAAAGTAATGTCATTATTATTGACCGTGTAAGGGGCTGTAACTAAATTTAAATTCCCATCCATCAATCACAAGAATCCTTATTGGATCCAATGTAGTCCGTTTTTATAATAATTTTCCCTACAAATATCAATCAAGTTTGTTACCTGTAGAGGTGCAAGTTGTGACTGTAGACAATTATTAGAGGATGTGTGAAGGCAGAGGCAGCCAAGAAAAAATGCTCTAAATGCCTTCACCAATCAGCTGGAAACGGTTCGGTCCATTTATTAATCATCTTAAGCCCATTCTAAAATATGGTATCTGACTGAGGGGCCTTTGGCGGGAATAAGCCGGTAAAAAAGTTTTTCGCTAATATCTTGAAAAACTATGCAGCTTTTCGCAAAAATGCATCTATACAAAAATAATCAAAATTAAATTACAAACAAAAATGGTCTAGTACATAATCACGCTAAAGTGAACGGTTCGGAAGATATAGAGGGGTAAAATTTGATGGTTGTCATGGTAACAAGATGTAAATGAATATTTCTTTACGTATATCAGTGTTTCCCCCGCTAGCCCCTACGCCAAGCCCCGAGGGCTATTTTTGAAGCTAGTATTTTGACATTGAAGAAAGTACATAATAAATGTCCCCAGCTAATTTGTGAAAGCATTTATAAATAAAAAAAAAAATGAGGTCCTAACAGGAATCGAACCCACGTTCGGGCGTTTATTCTTATTAGGCCTCGGAAAACAAGCGTGTGGAATGCAGAAACAATACAACTACCAAAGTATTTATTTAATTTTTTAACCAAAGGTTATTAACCTGCATGACGTCACCGTGATTAGAAAATCGAGTGCTGCTGCCTAAAATAGCCTAATTATAATCTCCTCAAGTGCGTTGCATATATATGCATTTAAATGCATTGCAAATAAAATTATGACGGCTGTTGTTGGTTGTTTTTTTTTTCTCTCTCTTTTTCTCCGGGCTCAACAACAACAACAACAACATTGTAAATAAACGACAAGAGTAAATAAATTATAATAAGATTGACGTCAGCTAATAAGTTTTTTTTTTTTTTTTTAGAAATTCAATTAGAAGTAGAAATTTTTTTTTGTAAAGTAAAAAAATACAAAAATCATAAATCTTTAATAATATATTAGAAGGAATGATGGGGGAATTGTTAAATAATTTTTTATTTTTAAAAATATTAAGGGGCTACGGGAGTGAATGTGTTACGCATGTTTTTCCCGCTAAGATGGCGTTGTGTGTCAGTAAAAAGTATGCCCAAAAAATCAAGTAATTCAAAAATTTGCCAAGAGATGTCAGAATGGTAGCTAATAATATTTAATGCATTTGGTTGATTTTCATTGATCTTTTAACAATAAAACTTTATAAATGTTATTATATATTATGTATCTTTTATAAAAGCATAAAAATATATAAATTTAGGCCAGGTATAGGCTAATACTATATCGTCTGTTAGACTAGCCTGCCATCTATTGCAAGAATGCTGAACTAATTTGACAGTTGGTTTTTAAATAAATCATCTAAGCTTATTTTAAAAATTTCTTAATTAATATGTGATTAGTAATAACTATAAATTAATTTTTTAAATTAAAAAAAAAAAATTAAAGATTATTGGGACAGATTGTTTTTTTGTATTTGCTTGCAAAAAAATTAATTACGATAATTTTTTAATAAGTGATTAATAAAACGATTTTGTTTTTTTTCCTGGCATTATTCCAGCAATGCGGGAATGGGTTTTTTTGCGACTGGAAGAAATAGAACAGGCCGGCCCGTCGCACGGTCTGACGCTTGTTGAATATATAGAAGGAAGGGACAGACATGTACAGAACAGAAGGATTGCCAGTCCCAGCTCGGGTAGCTCGTGGTCGCCATCCACGTACCCACAAGATGTGGGCCCCTGAGCTTAATCCAACGATTTTGTTTAAAAATTCATAAATCAACTATTTTTTTGATTAAATATTTTTCGAGATCTATATGGACCGTTTATTTTGAAAGTGGTGCAAGTCCATTTTTTAAAACGAACTAGGAAAGCTGCTGCTACAATTTATAAATATGTACACTGTTAGAAATTTTCAAGAAAACTTCCTATACAAGTATAGGAACTCTGTTTCATAAACTGTTTATGAATATATATGAGAAAGTTCAATTTGTTGCCAACCTAACAAATTTCTTGTATATTTTAAAATTAATTATTTTGGTAAAAATTGTTAATTTTAATTTTAATTTTATAGCTATTTAGTTGAATTACTTTATAAAAATTATTTATTTAGTATGATTTTAATATACTTCATAAATATTTAAATAGTTTAGAGCGCGAATTTCAAACCAGAATTTAATAAATTTAGATTTGTGAAATAAATTTTAAAAGAATAATTTCAAGTTTCCTAAATAAAATAATATTAATAAAAATTCCTTGAGGTAGTCGAGTTATTTGAGAACGTTTAGACCAGTGATTCTCAACTTGTCGCGGTACACTTTTAACGATTTCAAAATTTGGCGGCACACAAAGAAAAAGATAAGTTTAAAAGTTGGTAATTTGTTCATAAACTTTTATATTAATTTTATTTCATATCCTGGGTATATTAATATTAAATCACCCAAGTATATGAAAAATGATTGAAAATTCATATTTTTTTTCACAGTGTATTTGTTTGTTTTTTACTTACTATACTTTATTTTGCAAAATTAATAAAGAAAATGTTCCTAAGGCGGACACTAAAAAAAAACTATTACCATCTCTAATAGATTTTTTTTTTAAATTTTTCCTAGCAAAACGTTCTAACAAAATTAATATTCTTAGACTCTCTTTGTTTAATTTATATTCATATTTTTTTCGGTGTTTTTAGTACTCTTAAGTGAATACTAAACAATAATCAAGAGTGGAAAGAGAGAGAGAGATTTATAATTAATTATTCATAAAGAAAGAGAGAATCTCTCCCCCTCCCCCCTCCTGAGAAGACAATGCAACAACAACAACAACGGCACGCGTCGTTCTTTTGTCTTTGTCGTGTGGCTTTTGTCCATTTGCAGCTTAATAGAAATAAATAAAAAAAAAAAAAAAAGAAAGAAACATTTATTGTTGTCAAGTGGAACGAACGGATGAACCTAAATACCTACGAACTTAAAAAAAAAGGCGTGATTGAGCAGCTCACGTAACTCTTAAAAAATATTCTGTGTCCTGTGGCAGGCCTATGCATTTCAATTTTAATAAAGGCGGATTTTTCTAATATATATAAGAAGTCAAGAATATTTTTTACTTTCTCTTACCTATAGAAAGGGATTCATGTCGTGATTTTGATGGATATTCACGTTTTGAGGTCCCCTGAATCTAAGGATTTCGCACTGGGAACAAAATATCTCAAGAGCTAGGAGGTTGAAATTTTATATTTAAGTACGCCCAAAAAGTACTAGTACTTTACTGATGCACTTTTTCCGATTTATCTCAAAATTCGTTCCCACTTATTTATTGCCCCCCTGATAACCCAAATGGGGGCGATCGTCCCCAGGTTGAGAACCACTACTTTCATAGCCATAGCCAGGGGGGTTTTGGGGGTTCAAACCCTCCCCCTCCATGGGGCCCAAGCAATGACTAGATATGATATATATATTGCTCCATTTCTGCAGTTGATATGATTAAGTAGGTGAAGATTAAAACAGCAGAGTTAATATAAAAAATAAAAAAGAATATGGTTCATAATATATATATACTTTATTTATTACTATTGTGGTAAAATGTTTAATCAAAGAATTTTTATGTGAAATTTTTATAGTATGTTACTCTTGTCAATTTATGTTAAATATCTTGTTTCCAGCTGGCCTGATGAAGTCACAAAAAAAGACGAAATCGATAGCCAAAAGATTTAATTAATAAAAAAATAATATTAACTCTGCTGTTTTAATCTTCACCTACTCAATGACTAGATATTTAATAAGCTAACAAATTATATTTCATATAGGGTAAGAGAAAGTAAAATATAATAATTTATTCTAGCTAAAAAAACAAATCAAAATGATTTATAAATACCCTAAAATGATCTTAAATTTTTGAAAAAAATTTTTTGATCCCCCCCTCATCAAAAATTTCTGGCTACGCCAATGACTGTTTTAAACGATAACCGTTGTAATGAAAATATATATATTGGGGTCCAGGCATTCTTTGGATTCCAAATGGCTTAAATAAAATCATCGGACTGCCTGGGACAACCCTTGGTATACTAGACAGGCGCGCTACCAACTACGCCGAGCCCGAGGGCAAGTTTTTTTATATTTATTTTATATATTTAAAAAAGTTTTTAGATAAAGTACTACTTCCAAGTGACGTATTTACTCCAAAAGTTGATAGAAATCTACAATTTTAGTGTAAGGAGCATATACCAAATTTTAACGATCTCGCTGCTTGCGTTTTTATACAATACATAGACGAGAAAGTCTTGGGGAAGTCCGAATTTTTTCTTCAACACTTGTTACAAGGGCGGATACAAGAGGGGTAAAGGGGGTAATTACCCCCTCCCCCTGAGATTTGAAAAAAAAAAAACTTTTTTTTCGCAAAAAAATTTATTTTTAGTGTAAAATTTTAAAAATTAATAGTTAAAAATTTGATTTGTATTTATATTCTGGCAAACAAGTACAGAATGCGCCTTTAAATTACCGAAATTAAGAAAAAATAGTGTGCTGTGCGACCAGTCACACCAGATCACCCCCCCCCCCCCCGAGAACACCTCTGGATCCGCCCTTGACTTGTTAAAGTATGTGTTTGGGTTGCCTACCCTATAGCATTATCATCGATCTATCAGAGAGTGAATGCATGCATTTGCATGCAAAATTTCAAACTTGTATTTTATATACAATATATTATTGGATTTTTTTTATTTTTTCTTCCTTTGAAAATTTGGATGGATGACGCAGCATCGGTGACGTCATCACGTGCAAGTCATCTTTTTTTTACCTCTATCATTCGGCAAGTTGATAGAGATTGATTGTCTTTTTATTTTAATTAGTTTAAGAAACTATTTAGAGTGAAATTATCAATCAAAGATGGTTAGTTGATAAATAATATATGGTTGGTTGGTTGGATGGTTTAAATGATCAATCGATTTCTAACGATCAATTGATCGATTTGGGCTTTTTGGCTGCTGGTTTATCCATTTCCATCGCATTCATTATTGACTAATGTCGCATCATCAGAATCGGTTGGAGATTGATCGTTCGTCAGAAAAAATCTGATGTGACTGGCACGCAATTTTCTTTTATCTTCGGTAATTGAAAATTGGGCTTTATGCTTGTCACACCAAACTTTATCTGTTAGGGTACGATTATGTTGGAGCTGAGATAATAGGAAAGACAAAGCAGGTGTCTAAAAGTTTAAACTGTTTTTAATCGCTATCAATTGGTATTTGCTTCAAGATATTAATAGAAAACGTGAATATTGGTGTGGATGGAGCTGATCGGAGGTGAAGTCTGCATAATGTTATAATTGACAGAGAAGGTTTTGAACATAACCTCGTATTTTCAAAATATATCTGTCAAAATTCACTATGATTTTAAATAAATATATTTTAACTGTTAAATTTATTAATATATTAAATTAAATTAAAATATTAGCCTAAATTAAATTATTAATTTGTTTATTAATTAAGTAAACCATTATTAAAAATCTGGTGTGACTGTCGCAGACACAACTTTCTCTTACCTTCGGTAATCGAAAGTTGTGTACTGTGCTTGTCACACCAGATTTTTTGTGTCGACATGTATTTAGTTCCCGGCAGTAGGGAATATTTGAATTCAGATGTAAAATTTATAAGTATGGGAAAATATTTATATTTTGTTACCATGGCAACCATTTCTCCTATCTTTTCTATGGAGTGCAAGAGTAAAGTGGTCTTCAAACAATTTTGAGGGCAAAACGAGAATATACATTTGAAAGAGCATCTAAAAATAATTGATTTTTGAATTTTAATCAAAATCGTTAGAGCGAATTTTGAGAAAATCGAAAAAACTGAAAAAGTACATCAGTAAAGTACTAGTACTCTTTGGCCGATTTTGATTAAAAGCTTATTTCTTCCGGTCCCGGGAGGTGTTTTAACTTATATATAAAATTTCAGCCTCATAGCTCAATTCCTTCATGCTTAAAAGTGAACACAGACACACACACACACCCACCCACCCACACCCACCCACCCACCCACCCACCCACCCACCCACCCACAGACAGACCATGTCGCGAAAACCACTTTTTTGGATTCAGGGGACCTCAAAACGTGAAGATCCATCAAAATCTCGACATCGAATTTTTGACATGAAACTTTTAATACTTTCTCTCTATATATATATTACATATATACATAGGTAAGAGAAAGTAAAAATATAATATATTATAATAAATATAATAAATATTAAAAATAATAGATTTAAAAGTTGATTGAATTGAGGTGGCAGAAAAACGTCAAACAAATAGTAAGTAAATTTATTTATTTTAAATTTAAAAAAAAATACTGTAGATTAACTTACAATTTGTTTGAGTTTTTTGTAACACTTCATTCAATAGTTTGTCTAGAAAAATATATTATGAACATTTTTCTCTTTTTTTATTCCCCAATGAGGGCCTGGAAATACTTCACTTATTAAAATGTCTATATCCATCTCCGATCAGAGCGTCGATAAGAGCAAAGAAAATGAATCGGGATCAAAGAACGATTCTCAGCCCAGCTCCAATATAAACAGCTCTATTCAAAAGCATGTTTCTATTTTCTTTGCCCACAGTGGTCCGAATTGAAAATAAAAAAGTGGCCAAAATGAAAAAAATGAACTTTATAATAATTAGAAAACCCCAAGCCCATTGGATACAGAAATGTTAAGGGCATTTGCCCCTAAAAGAGTTTAGAGTTATCCCTGCTAAGGAGGAGATACAGGCCCCTGAAGTTAGCCTCCAACTTCTGAGCTGAGAGCGTCGTTTATTTTAGTGAATTTCAATTTGTGTTTTAAAAGGTTTAACTTCAACCAACTTCCACCAAATTTGCTGGGGCTTAACCTTGATCTAAGTAGTTGAAATTTCATACTTCATCTCTTTCGATTCATTGTTTCTTGAATGCTTAAAATGGCGTTAAATTTTTTTTTTTCAAAACGTACATAAATGTTTCCTTTTAAGATGCATAAGTAAAAGTCCCGCATTATCCCACTCTATCGAAAGCATTTTTAGTTTTGCCATAGTGCAGGTAAAACAAAACTGTCATTACCTTCACCTCGATTTGCCTCCTTTAAAAAATTTACAATAAAAACCAACAAAATTCATGGATTGATAAATTTTTTTTTTAAATAAACTTGCTTAAAAATTTAAATCATTGTTTTATAATACAGTAGAGTTTTACTAATCCGGAGTAAACCTGTCCTCTGCCAGATTCTGAAAATGCTAGATTACCGGAAATATTTAAAAGAATGCAAAATTTAATATTTATCTCTTGAAAAAATCTGTAGCTACATTTTGTTTTCTTAAACTGCTGAGATTTTTTAAAATATTTTTTTCAGATTCAGCAGCCTCCAATACATAAATAATAGTAATAAAATAATTTTGGCCACTTTTTTTTCAATTCGGACCACTGCGCCCCCCCTCCCCACCGCTTCCCGTTCCACCAGAAATAAACTTAAAAATATAAAGCGAATTGTGGCTGTTATATAAATTAGATTAATGATTAATAAAGAGTGTTAGCAAAATAGATGCTTTTTTATTTATTATTGGCTGCATCCTCTTCATCTCATTAATCAAACTTAAAAATATATTTCTATTTTAAATCGCACCCTCTATTTTTTTTTTTTGGTCCCCAATTATAAAAAAATTCACGTCACGTATTTATTATTATTGTTATTAGCAGCTATAATATATCCATATCAGGGATAATGGATTAAAGAAAAATAAAAAAGTCAAAGAAGATAAAGAAAAAAGCAAGAATCAACAAGAAGAACAAAAAAAAAAAAAAAAAATTGAAGATTCTCAGAAGACAAGTTTTAATTTAAAAAAAAAAATTCTCCAATATTATATCTCCCAAGATCTCAGAATGTGCGTAACAAATAATCTTTTAAAAAATGTCACTCACTTGAAATTTCCATGAGTTGTTGTTTGACAGCATGCAATTTACTTAAGAGAACAATCACTTTTAGTTGCCTAACTTCCAGGGGCTTTGCATTTAAGGGGCCTCGGGAGCGAAGGTGTTACGCATGTTTTTCCCGATAAGATGGCGTAGTGTGTCATAAAAAGTAAGCCCAAAAATCAAGTAATTCAAAAATTTGCCAAGAGATGTCAGAATGGTAACTAATAATATTTAATGCATTTGGTTGATTTTCATTGACCTTTTAACAAAAAATACTTTATAAATGTTATTATATATTATGTATCTTTTATAAAAATATATAAATATAGGCCAGATATAAGGCTAATACTATATCGGCTGTTAAACTAGCCTGCCATCTATTGCAAGAATGCTGAACTAATTTGACAGTTGTTTTTAAATAAATCATCTAAGCTTATTTTAAAAATTTCTTAATTAATATGTGATTAATAATAACAATAAATTCATTTTTAAATTTAAAAAAAAATAAAGATTATTGGGACAGATTGTTTTTTTGTATTTGCTTGATAACAAAAAAATTAATTACGATAATTTTTTAATAAGTCATTAAACAAATTATAGCTCCATGTCCCAATAATGGGGGAGGGGAGGGGCTTAGCTTCTCTGCTCCCCAGGGATCATTCCTTCTCGGGACACGTCTGATTTACTTTCTGTGTAGAGAAAAAAACAAAATTTATTATAAACCAATTTTCTTTTTGAAGTTCTCCATATTTTCGTTATTACTTTCTCTTACCCTAGATATGAATGAGTTTTGGGAATGATTAAAATAATAACGAATTTTTTTGAATATTATTTAATCTCTCGATTATCGATTTCGGCACGATGTACCATCATCAGGTGGGCTAAAAATGTGAAAATTAAAAAATTTAATTTAAAATGTAAATTTTTTTTTTTTTTTTTTTTTTTTTTTTTATTTGAGGGAAAAGCCTAAATTACGGCATAAAAACCCTCAATAGCCTACAAAAAAAAATCATTCCCCGGTTATTTACCCCTGGTGCATCGTGCACAGATGCACGCACCAAACCCAAGTACCGGTATCTAGCGTAATTGCCACCAACCCCGGTTTCCTATGTTGGGAGTGAGAAGCCCTTCACCTCTCTACTCCCCCAAAAATCAGTCCCTAATGGGACTGGTCTCCCCAATCAGTCATTCTTTTAAAATGTAAATTAAGTCCCTATAACTATATAACAATTTTTATTATTTTTCATTTGAGAGATTTAAAAGGACATTCCTCTACTCTCTAAAGTACTAATTTTATTTCTATTCTATACATTTCAACTGGAATTGAACGTGACACCCCCTCGGTCACCCACTCCAAGTCCAGTGTCATAGTGAGTATTTCAAGCACTAAAATACTAACACTGTACATTGGGTCTTATGCATTAGACTGCGTTCTAACACAATCAAATAACACTAGTCGACAAGGTTTTCTTCACAAGAAAATCTGAATAGTGAATCTAGTGCATTTTTTTATACTGAATTCAGATATGTAGTTAGAATTTTTAGTTTTAGAGATATAGAGAAACAAATTTTACTAGAAAATGTGCTCTAAAACGGCTTTTATTTAGAAAGTTCAAATTATTTTTAACGCAATACCCCGTAAAAATATTCAGGTATTTAGAATACATATAAATTTAAAGTTTCATCCCAATCGAGTCATTTAGACGTGCCGCAAACGGCTTAAAGTTTAGAAAAATCGGAATTTTTAAGATTTTTTTTGCTTTGGTCGCGCCTAATAGAATTTTAGATATCCCTGAGTGAAAAAAAAACATATATGTACGATATTCTATAGTTCTTTGGCTTTGTAAAAATTATTCATTCGTAAAAATCTGTTAATTATTAACGAAATTATGAACAAAAACGTCATCAAAGAAAAAACATAAGTACACTCACTGGTCGAAAAAATGGACTTCAATTGAATTAAAAAGCGAACCCTGTCCACTAGAAGCTAATGAATCCTCTCTGAGCATCGAATCACGGGCACTAAATTTATTAAATATTATAAAAAAAAATATTTCTAGAATCTCATATCTTTTTTTTATACTTGTAAAAGAACAAGAAGTTCATTTTTTTCGTCCAGTGAGTGTACTTGTGTTTTTTCTTTGCGGACGTTTTTGTTCATAATTTCGTTAATAATTAACAGATTTTTACGAATGAATGATTTTTTTAGAAAGCCAAATAACTATAGAATATCGTAAATAAATGTTTTTTGCATTCAGGGATATCTAAAATTGTATTAGGGGTGACCAAAGCAAAAAAAATCTTGAAAATTTCGATTTTTTAAAACTTTAAGCCGTTTGCGGCACGTCTAAATGACCTCCGATGGGGATGAAACTTAAAATTTATATGTATTCTAAATACCTGAATATTTCTACGGGGTGCGGCGTTAAAAATAATTTGAACATTCTAAATAAAAGCCGTTTTAGAGCACATTTTCTATTAAAATCTATTTTTCTCTATATCTCTAAAACTGTCCCTGATAGGGCAAAACTGAAATGATATTTGAATTCAGCATGAAAAATACTTTATTCTTGTGAAAGAAAAAAAGTTCATTTTTATCGAGTAGTGTAATTGGTAGTTTGCATAGGCGAGATGCCACTGCATGGTATCACGTACGAATGCACCTTTTAGAACGACCCACTCACTAATTAAAAAAAAGAGGCGGTGTGAGCGAGAGAGATCGTTGTCCTTTTTTTTTTATTATAATTTTTATGAAATTCAAATAAATAACGAGATGGAATTTCTATTGTCAGTTATTGACACTTTTTTTTATTATTAATAATAATAATAAATAATTGACATGTCATGTATTATGTAAATATACAGAGCTAATGTATTAGTTGTAATTAAATGTCTCTCCCCTCTATGAATAAAATATAACGCTAGTTAAGTTAATTTCTATGTAATGATTTGTCACTTTTTGAAATTTGACAGAGGGGAAGGAAAAGAACCTACGCCTAAAAATTGAGTAGGTTTCAAAAAACAACGAGAGAGTGAGAGAGAAGAGGCGCACGCCAGACCCGTGCTCTTCTCTCTCTGGTATGGAAATAAAAAAAATTACTTGGCTGAGTCATCCGATTTTGCTCAAATAAAAAAGGATTGTTTTTTTTTTTTTTTTTTACATTTCTATCCACTTCTATCTAGAGATTTTAGTTACAATCTTGCTTGTTTTTTTTTTTTTTTAAACACCATGCCAGTCGAATGATTTAACAATTTATAACAAAATACATGTATAATAAAATTATTAATATACTGTAAAATAAATGAAATCAATAAATGTATATATGGACCCTGTTATGCAAATGTGTGTCAAAGGCCAGACATCGAGTTTTGAGAAAATCAACATTAAAGTTTTTCTGATTTAAATTGTTTTGATTAGATTATATATCATTTTTTTTGTCAATTGTGCAAGTAAATACTGTAATTATGGCAGATATTCATAAATCATCTCTAAAAATACGACTAATTTAGAGAAAAACAATAAAATATAAAAAATTATTTTTGCAAAATTCTCAGGTAAGTCCAATTATATTTGCAAAAATGCTTCAAAGTCTCTTGACACATGATTGCAAATTAATCTATGCACTATTTATATTAATAAAATAATTTTACTTTCTCTTACCTATGTATATATGTAATATATATATAGAGAGAAAGTATTGGATTCATGTCAAAAATTCGATGTCGAGATTTTGATGGATCTTCACGTTTTGAACTCCCTTGAATCCAAAAAAAGTGGTTTTCGCGACATGGTCTGTCTGTGGGTGGGTGGGTGGGTGTGGGTGTCTGTGGTGTGTGTGTGTGTGTGTTCAATATAAATCATGAACGAAAAGGAGCTAGGAGGTATGAAATTTTATATTTAAGTTAGGTACCTCCCTTGGGACCGTGACACGAAGCTTTGAATAAAAATCGGCCAAAGAGTACTAGCAAGTACTTTACTGATGCACTTTTTCGTTTTTTTTCGATTTTCTCTAAATTTGCTCCAACGATTTTTTTTGTTTGCAAATTCAAAATCAATTATTTTTTAGATTCTCTTTCAAATGTATATTCTCGTTTTGCCCTTGAAATCGTCTGAAGCCCACTTTACTCTTTGTACTCCATAGGAAAGATAGGGAGAAATGGTTGCCATGGTAACAAAATATAAATATTTTGCCATATTTATAAATTTTTTGACATCTTGGGCTCGAAATACCCTACTGGCGGTAAACTAAAGAGATTGTCGCCAATAATCTGGTGACAGCACAGAACATAACTTTCGATTACAGTAGGTAGAGAAAGCTGTGTGCTGTGCGCCAGTCACACCAGATTTTTTTAGGTGTATAATTCTAAAATTAAAACGGAGATATTTTTAAAGTTCTTTTTATGGTTATATTTAATACTAATAGCTTAGAAACTTTTTATCAAAGTTACATTAATAAATTTTAAATAGTATTAATATTTTAAAATAAATACAAAGTGACAGGGCCGGCGCAAGCTATTCTGCCGCCCTAGGCAAAGATATTTGCGCCCCAAAAAAAAAACTTAAAAAAAATTTAATTTGCCGCCCCCTCCTCCTGTGGCTTCCCGATCTCAAGAATTTTTCTGCGATATTTTTTTTTTCGCGGAACCAAAATTTTTTCCCGTGTGCCCGCGAAACATTTGTAAGTGAAATCCAGAAAATTTTTCCCGCAAGCCCGGGAAAATAATTTACCTTTTTTAGAGACGTCAATTTTTGCCGCCCCCGGGACCGTTCGCCTTTTCGAGCGCCCTTGCGGAACCAAAATTTTTTTATTTTTCCCTTTTTGCCGCCCTCTCCAGGTTGCCGCCTAGTTTGCCTAGTGGACGCGCCGCTACTGCAAAGTGATAACAAAAATTTCTTTCATCATCACCACCCTTGAATGGAAGTGAACATAGAAACAGTAAATCAAAGTTATAATGAAATTGACTTAATATTATTATTTTGATGTCTTTTTTCGAAATCGCACTGATCCTCATCTTCATTATCAGGAATAATATCAAAAAATTAAATTTTGACATCTACGAATTCATTTCTCATTTTTCAAAAAAGGATTTGGTTTATTTAACGTAAAACAATATATAATATTATAGGCTAAATAAGTTTTTATTGGTTGTTAACATCATAAACAACGTGTTAGGTACATAAATCATTATTATAAAAGTAAGGCTCCCGTATAAATGAAATACAAAATAATTTTATAGTTTTTTTACATTTAATATAAATTTTTTTATGACATATTTCATTAAAAAATAATATTAATTAAAAAGTATTATATCACGAAACAATATTCCGTGCTTAACTCAATTTTAATTTTTTTAGTCTTTGACGCACTATTGCATAACAGGGTCCATATATAAAATAATATATTTAATATGAATACAATAAAATAGAAAATAATTTTATTGTACTTTTTTGTTTTTATTTCCTGTCTTTTAATAATTGTTTCGGAGAAAAATGTGGTTGCCTAGATGGACAGACACCAGTGCCTATATCTTCTCTCTTTCTACTAATTTCAAATTCACTTTACGTCTCTTCCTTCCTTAGATATGTTAAATCCCCATATGGGATTTGGATGTTAATTTCGATTCAAATAAAGGGGGTCCCCTTTGGAACTTTTTCGCATTTAGTAAATTTTTTCCGTTCTTGATGAGCTCTTGGTATGTTGGTATTGAAGATTCTATATTGTGTATAAAATGTCCAAATATGAGATTAAAATTTTGAAAAATAACCATAGTTTATTTGAAGCAGTCAACATTTAAAATGCAAGTTTGAACTAAGGTGCTATGGGAAACTAAATATATTCTCGACACAAAAATTCTGGTGGAGATCGGCACCGAAAAGTCAGTGGGTATGCAGAATGGTAAAGGTGAGTGTTTAAAAAAAAAAATAATTATTTTTTATTAAACAAAGAATTTTAACAAACAAGGATTTTATTTATTTATTTTTTTTTTTTGTTTTATTTTTAATGAAAATGATTTATAAAAAAATAAAAAATAAAAATAAAATCCGCATCCTTAGATTAATAAAAAAAATATATTTTTTTTTTACACTCAAACTTTTTTTTCTCATTCCACACACATATGCAGTCTTTTCGGCAACTTAGGCCATTTAAGACTTAACGATACTCTTTATTGATTAATATCATATTGGGGAAGTCTGTAGGCATTTGCAAGTATTTAAAATTATTTCATTTGATATCCAATTGGCTTAAATAAAATCATTGGAAGACTGCCTGGGGTCCGAACCCGAGACTTTTAGTATAAAAGGTAGGCACGCTAACCCCTACACCGAGCCCTGAGGGCCCTGAGAATACTCCCGTTCTTTTCTTTCAATTTGTATATTCTCATTTGCCTTTGATGTTTTTGTGGCCACTTTCACTCTTCAACTCCAGTAGGAAAGATAGAAGAAATGGTTGCCATGGTAACAAAATATAAATATTTTCAAATACTTATAAATTTTACATCTTGAATTTTTTTTTTTTTTTTTTAAAAATCCCTTTTTTCTCTTTCATCCCCCCCCCCACACACACACCCCACCACTACCCGCTTTTCCTTCAGACCTTTACAATAAACACATTTATAAGAACCATATTTTATAAAGTCCAATATATTATATTTCAGCCATTTATTTAATACCCCTATGATCTTTTTTTTTTAAAAAAAAATATCGGTGCTTAGGTTGGGACCCCGCCCGGGTTGTTTTAGGATATGAAGCATCTTGAATTCACCTGAGGTCAAATGTAAAAATAAAAAAATAAAAATTCAATTGAGTAAACTAAATATATGTCTAGGGGATGAAACGATACGAGTAAATACAAGTACTTAATCGATACTTTTCTTTCGATACCAAGTACTTTTTGGAATCGATACTTTGAAATCGAATACCAAATAAGTATCGGTCAAAAATACTCGTATCGATACTCGGTCCACGTACGCGATGATTAGTTAGGTCGGAAGAACATTTACGTACATTTGTTCTTATTTACAATAGAAATAAGTGAAATGGCTTGTACCAGTGTATTTTAATTTTTATTATTGGAGTGTTTAACAGGGAAACATCTTGAAAAATTATTATTTTTGGGGTAGTACATCTAAAACTGAATTTTTTTCTTAGTCATCGTTTTTTTTTTTTTTTTTTTTTTTCCCAAGAACTTGATGTTTTATGGCTGTGGAGATTTAATCAAGATTCACAGGGACTTTGCAGCCAGGAGATTAAATAAAAAATTTTTTATTTAATTTCTATTTGCCGACGTTTCAGTCTCCAATCAGGACCTTCATCAGGGCGAATATTGTCAATTATACACGATCATAGGTACGGTATTTTAATATTCATTGCAATTAAATATACAATTCCTTTTTTACATTGATTTGTACAAAAATATTATCACAGTCTCCGAGGATGAAGGTCATGACTGGCGACCGAAACGTCAGCAAATAGAAATTAAATAAAAGATTTTTATTTAATCTCCCTGGCTGCAAAGTTCCTGCGAATCTTGATAATATAGGCCCTAAGTACTTACTGCTGTTTTTGACATTTTTTTTTCGAAAAAAGGTATTTTTTTCAAATCTCGAGGGGGTAATTACCCCCTTTACCCCCCCCTTGTATCCGCCCTTGCTTATGTGTTATAATAAAGAGTGAATTAAAAAATTTTTTTATAATCATAATTTATAAAGATTAAAATTAAATATTTTTTTGTTGAGAAGATTAAATCGAGGTACATTCACTATCAAAAAAGTTAGTTAAAATTTTTTCATTTTATTCTCTTTTTCTTATTTTAATGAAATTTTCGATTTCCTAATAAGCGTTATACATATCTTTTATTCTTGTATGCAATATAACGTAATTATTCACGAATTTTTAAATTTTAGTATACTTTTGTCTCTGATTGTACCTGGCAAACATCCTTAAATTTAACATGCTTTTGATGGAAGTTGTTATTATTTAGTTACATTTGGCTTTTGATTGGATTTCAATGGGGTGTTTTACACATTCAATTGCAAATATCTGAATAATAATTACCTGGTGGTGATGATTTCGTGAGTATATTGACGAGGAGAGGGAGAGAGAGAGAGAGAGAGAGAATTTGGCGCTGAGTTGCTTGCTTCCCCTTTGGCGTCGCGTCGCCTCACTGGCTGCTCTTCAAGCCCGGGGCGCGGGCGGCGGAGGGGAAGACGGTCGCCGCACTGGCCGGTGGGTGGAGGGGGGAGGCTGCTGTTGGCCGACTTCAACAATAAGATAAAAATAGAAACAAGAATTTAATAAAAAATAAAAAAAATAAAACATATTTCTGATGCAAATAAAAAACACATGCAAATAAAGAAATAAATTTGAAAGAAAAATATTATCAATTTATTAGGCTAATATGAAATTATAAAATTAAATCAAGTAAAGATTTTTTTTTTTTGTGTGTAATAAATAGGAACTGACCGATTATTCGGTTTCGGTTACGATTTCGGCCAAAAAGTAGCCGAAATAAAAATTCCCCCGCAGGGCGGAAAAATGTTTTTTAATGACACCTGCATGATTTTGTTTTGATTTTTTTTTTTTTTTCATTCAAAATTAACGTAAAATGTCGTTTTCTTCTTTGATTATTTCAAAAACTATTCAGTTTTCGGAAAAATTTCAAAGAATAAAAACTTTTTAAAATAGAGTATTATATCATAATATAACAAAAAAAGTGAAAATTTCAAAATTTTTGAAAAAACTTTTAAGTAAAGTACTACTTTCAAGTGACGTATTTACTCCAAAAAGTTGATAGAAATCTACAATTTTAGTGTAAGGAGCATATACCAAATTTCATCCATCTAACTGCTTTGGTTTTTAAGCAATCGTGTTCACACACACACACACACAGACATAATGCCCAAAATGGTATTTTTGGACTCAGGGAGGTCTAAAACGTGGAGAAACATCAAAATCTCGAATTCGAATTTTTTTACGATTACAATACTTTCTCTATGACGAAAAAGTAAAAATTATATAAATCAAATTTGAAATAATTTCACATTTCGATGTTTACTCCTGGTCTCGTGGCTTGCGCGAATTTTTTTATAATTGTTTTTTTTTTTTTTTTTTTTTTTTATTTCTGTCGATGGAAATGCATGAACATGTTGGTTGTTAATAGGCATACATTTCTATTTTTTTTTTCCTTTTGTTTTGTTGTATTTGTTATTATATTTAAATTTGTATTGTGTTTGTTGGACCTAGCCATCGAGAACTGGTGCGCCTCTAAGCGGGTCGTAATAAATTTATTTATTTATTTATTTATTTCATTTGTGTTACTATATATAATAACATAGAAACA
>JAKCPI010018473.1:0-29591 GCA_023213315.1 Euborellia annulipes
TTTGAATCAAGAAAGTTTCCATTATATTTTTTTTTTTAAACAATGAATTATCACAAGTAGAAAACGCATGGGTGGGACTTGATATTGTCTCTCACTGTACCATATGTAGGATTACCATAATTTTTTGAGGCCGTATCCGGACAGACAGCTTCCAGGCATACTGCCCGCCAAGATTTCCAAAAAAGACAGGGAAATTTCAGTTGAAAAAAAGACGGAAAAAATTTTCTATGTAAAATTCATATCATTTCTATAATTATAGTCAAGCGGAAAATAAATTATATTTTATTTTGCGCTTGACTCATTTCATTTGAGTCTGAGCAAGTGTACAATACTTGAAAACGAATGGAGAATAAGCAGTCGAACAGTAGCAGTTGAACAGTAGCTATTTATATTTTTAATAAATAATTAATACAAAATGTGAGCTATAATTAAAAACTCCCGTAATAATAAATCCATTTCATTCGACCTTATTTTTTTCGGTGTAAAATTCCCCAATTTGGCCACGCTTTCGGTTTATTTTAGTAAAATCCGGACATTTCCCGAATCCGGACAAGTGTTCCAAATTCGGACACCTGGTAACCCCTAACCATATGACATTCTTATCCAATTATGTGATTTGAAGATATTAATAAAAAATTATAATATTCAAAAAAAAAAAAAGAAAGAAACTTGTTTCCTAAGGACTTTTAATATTTCGGTAGTTTTTGTATTAAACCCTTAAATATTTATTATACAATTATACAAAGCAAACAAACATTATAAAAACTTCTTTTTTTTTTAATTTGAACCTTATTATAAAAAGAACATTTGCGTCGACACGTTTCAGTCGGCCGAACCGGAACTTTTCAAAAGCACTCTTGAACCCTCCCCCTCTCCCCTTTATACCTTTATAGCGTGTATAAAAAGTAAGATTTTTTTCCTCACTTTTTTTATTTTAATTTATCCGTGTGGTAATTGCGTGGTTTCTCACTTGCTTCATAGAGCCACCCCATCATTAACGCGATTCAATCGCCAACCGCCTAACGTTATATGTTTGGCGTGACTTTTATCCACCTCCCCAGAGCGCTCGATATTCACTTAGCATCGGGCTCGCCCCCTTCTCCTTGTCCCTAATGAGACGGCTAACTAATGCCTGCTAATTATTTGATAATCTTTCTCAGCTTGTTGCAAAGGGCTCTCTATAACTGTCCTAGTAAGCAACATGGCCGTTTATTCTCCCAGCATCTTATCTTACTCTTGTTATTTACTCGGAAGATAGATTAACAAATTCTCTCTCTGGCCTCTGCTAATACTAAATGTTTGGTGTCAATCTTTCATAAATTGTCAGATTGTGAATTATTAGGATATAAAACAAGATATGAGTTTATTAAAGCGGAAGGGCAAGATTAAACAAGCTTATAATGAATTTTTATTAAATTTTTTTTAAAGAATAATTTTTTTTTTAATCTCTTTTATTTTTATTAAATAATCTCAGAATCTTGACAAAAAAAAATTATATTCTTTCACAGTTAACATTATTTTAGAATCTAAAAAGAATCCAACGTATACAGTTTCATTATTGGCCCGAAGAAGGGAGGGGGCGAGATCTTCCCTTTGAACGAAAAAAAAAAATATTAATATTATTTTAATCATACAAGAGTTTTTTATTTAAGGGGCTTCAGGAGGTAAAGCTGTTCGCATGTTTTTGCCAAGAGTTGGCATTAGGAGTCTTGAGGAGTGAGCCAAACCCTCACGAAAATCTGCCAATAGATGGCAGGACGGTAGCTATCTATATTCTGGGCTATATTTAAACTAATGCATTTGGTTGATTTTCGTTGATCTTTTAATAATAAATAGTTTATATATAATTCATAACAGAAAAATATATAAATACAGGCTTATAGGTGATCAAATAATGGCGGCCCGCCATCTTTTTGCAAGAATACTGAACTATTTAGTCTTTTTTTTTTAAATTCTTAAATTTTTATTTTATTGTCAATTTATTTTATTTAATTATTAAAGGTTGGATATTTTTGCATTTTCTATTATTCATAATTAAAAAAAAAACTTTCTATTAAGTAAAATGCTCACGAATTTAATACTTTAAAAAAAAACTGCATAAAAAAATACTTTTAAATGCTTCAGTAATTTCGGACCTAAGTGTCAAAGCGGCTTCCTGAAGCCTCTCAAATGCTCAATTTAATCAGAAACAAAATCATTATTATCACAATTATGCTTGAATGTCCTCACTCCCCCCCCCCTGGAAGAAAGGCTGGCTCTTAATTGTTAGATCAAAAATTTGGTAATTAATATTTTTGGAAGATATGATTTGTAGCTACATAAAAAGACATAATAATTATTATTATTAAGCTTTAATAAACACATTCATGATAAATACATAATTATTTGTTAACTAGAGAAACGACGGAATTTTTTTCAATATTATTTAATATTATATAAAATTTCAAAGCCTCTGGAAAAATTTCTTGTTGTTAAGCAGCCTCAAATAAGTTTTTCAATAGTAAAGTGGCCTCATAAAAATAAAATTGATATAAAAAAAAAAATCGTATAAAATAAATAACTAAGAGAGGTTTAATTTGCATATTTATATATTTATTTAATGACCCTTGATCCCGGTCTTTTAATCGAATGGTTGATCTGTTAATGAGATTTCCCTAATTGGATTTTATTTTCGAGAAAAATTTAAGTGGATGTTTTCCTTTAATTTCTTACTCTTTTACAATTACCAAAAAAAAAAAGTGAAACATATTTGGTTATTTTAAAAATTGCATTATAAGCCCAGTGATTTGGAAACTGATGTGAGATCAACCCTCATCTGCCAATAAAAAAAAGCTAAAAAAGCAATTTAAAAAATTAGTATTCTATTTATGAAAGCATTTTTTTTCTTTTAACAATTTTAATCAAAACCAATTTTATCGAAAAAAAAGCAGACTATCTCTGACATCAATCTTTTTCTAATATAACAGTTTAAAAAAATAAAATAACGTATGATCATATAATTAAAAAATAAATTATAAATCGTCCTAAAATTTCGTTAAATGTCTCAGCAACTACAGTAACTCTCTTCTCTTATCATAAAGATTGATATTTTCAATAGACACGCACGGGAAATATTTTCTGATGACATCATATAAAATAAAAAAAAAAATTATCAAATGGACAGAAATTATTTTAATAAATTTATTTTTTCGTTAATAAATAGCTATAATTATAATAAATTGTTTGTAATCAATCTCATTTTTTTTTTTCAAGTTATTAAATATTTTGATATTTTTTTATCATCAACATTTATCTTGTGGAATTATTTATTTACTTTTTATAAGAATAGGATGAACCTAGTGGCAACAATAAGTTTATTATTGTTTCATTATAACTACTTTTTTCTTATTTTACGATAATGAAAAAAAAAATGTCCAATTCATCTTTAATGAATTATTTTAAAAGCCGCGGGTCTTCGCCCCCCCCCCCCCCACTTGACCCCTCGCCTTTTATTAATTATGAAAAGAAAATTATTATTAGGCCTACTATTCCAATCCAGTGTCTGCTTGAGGATTTCTTTACATTCATAGAATACATAAATGCAAAGAATACATAAATATTTTTCTATACATTTCCTATGAGAGAAATTGTAACTTAAATAATATTAATAACTCAAAAAGTTATTGGTATTTCGGGATGAAAATAATTTTCCTATAATCCCTAAAAGGTCTTCTTTAAGTATAAAAAATTTCGTTTCAAAATTCCAACGGGAAGTTGGTCAAACAGAGACAGATGGACTGACGGACAGACGAACAGACAGACGGACACTAGCGAATTATATAAATAGACTAGCCTTCGGAGGGCTTCGCCCCCCCCCCCCTGAACCATGAGTAACTGTGCCGCCCGCCTTGGGCGGGTTTGGCGTATAGACAGAGCGAATTATATAAATAGATTATTACATATCAAAACCAAAAATTATTTTCACACAGCTTAGTATCTACCTCAATCGTGATGACATGTCAATTTGGTTGCCTACTTTCCAGAATATTTTTTGCATGTTTTTATTTTAGAGAAAAAACAAAAGAATTGGGATATGAAATTAAGTAAAAATTCTATGAATTATTTATAAAACGACATTAAAATAGTTAATATTATATAATAGATTAAATCTAAAACGACCTAAATAACCCCTAAGTGATAAACCCAGGGAATGTAAAAAAAACACACACACATCCAAAAACAATTAAAATTCCCAATATAAAAAAAAATATAAACATTTAACTAGGTATTTATATCAATTGATGAGTCTATCTCATGCAAAGAGGGACGGAGTGGGAGAGAGTGAGAGTTTTTTAACTGAATAACACATTAGCGTGCTTCATTTGATTATTTTTATTTATCTACCGATCGCTACTGGCTACTATCTATTTGTAAATAAGCTTTGGATGGCACCACAAACAAATGGTAAAATGGTTCTGAAATGATATGGTTAGAGTGGTGGGAGATGAGCGAAAAGGGATGGGAGAGGGGAGGGGAGGGACATCCAATGTTCGTTCGTTCAATGACAAGTGCTATAACACAAGATTAAATTTCAAAGTGGGTCACTCACTCTATTGTGAATCGTATTATTTCTGCTATTTTTGTGAAGCTTTTTTTTTTAAATATACATATATAAACCTCATTTGAAAATGATTTTAAAGAATTTATTTAATATAAAAGAAAGAACTTTTTTTTATATTGATAACAACGAAGTTGCAAAGCTTTATGAGAATAAATCCAGTTTTTTATTTTCTCCTACCTATATGAGTAATATAGGCTTATAGTGAGAAAGTATTGCGCTCTTGTTAAAAATTCGTTGTCGAGATTTTGATGGATATACACATTTTGAGGTCCCCTGGTTTTCGCAACATGGTTCGTCTCTCTGTCTGAGAATAAAATATCTCAAGAATGAAAAGAGCCTAAAATTTTATATTTAAGTTAGGGACGCTTGGGCGTGATTGGAACAAGCTCCCTGCGTCTATCTTCCCCAAAACCTCTTAAACAATCTTCATTCTTTCAAGTCTAATCCCAACAGGCATCTTCTCAGTTCCCGCAGTTGAGTTTCCCCTTTATGCTTCTCCTTTTGTTTTTATTTTCTTCCTGGCTGCATGTGACTATTGGTCATTATAGGTCTTCGGACCTTATGCACCCATTCCAAAAAAAAAAAAAAAAAAAAAATCGCCCAAAAAGTACTAGTATTTTACTGATGCACTTTTTCAGTTGTTTTTTTTTTTTCAAAATTGGCTTTAATTGTTTTGATTAAAATTCACAAATCAACTATTTTTTAGATTCTCTTTAAAAAGTATATCAGTAAAATTGTTTGTGAAAATTGTTTAAAGTAAGGCTACACTTTACTGATGCGGAAGCATTTGTAGCTCAGCGCCATCTTTGAAACGCGTTTAATCTATGCGTCATCTATGAAAGAAGTTTGGAACTAAGGTGCAAAGGGCAACTAAATATGTATATTTCGACAACAAAAAATCTGGAGTGAAGCACAGTAGACCTATACAACTTTCGATTACCGAAGGTAAGAGCAAGTTGTGAGCTGTGCGTTAATCACACCAGATTTTTTTTATTTTAAGTTATTCTGCTATAGAAGTCAATTTGATTTTATAGTCAATTATGAAAATGTGTAATGAAATATTTCTTGTTAGCGCAACAAAATTTGAACCGTGTTTTTAAGAAGACAATATTTTATTATTTTTGTAAAATATTTTACATAATAATTTTGACTTTTGGATAAATTCAAGAATGGTTTCTAATTATTTTTTTCCATTACCCTAAAAAAAAGAACCCTTGCTTTTGTTTCAGCTTCGGTGGACGAAATGATGGCAGGTAAAAAAGGCTTCGAGAGTTTTAATAAAAAAAAAAAAACTAGTAGAGATTATTTTATTAAAATAAAATAGTACAAATTTAATTTTTTTTAAATTGAAATCAAACCTACATTGTTTAATTAATAAAACTGAAGAAAATAATTTTCACGGAGATAAGGACTTTGGATGGCGATTACGAGTTACCTTCATTTGGTATTTTTTCTTTTGTAATTTTGAAAGAGTACATTTATTTAATCTGATTTATTAGTATTAATCTTCTATTTCTATTAAATGCCATTTCCTCCCTCTCACATCAAAAGGTTTTGTGGGGGAGGGAAAAGGTTGGTTTAATTCATACCTGTGAATTTTTATGCCCCGTGAATTGTCAAAGAAATAAAGAAGTCGAAACTATAAATTTTAATGCTTTTAAAATGATCTCTACTAATCATATTATTTATTCAGTTTTAAGTAAAATAAGTGTTATTTTTAATAGAAGGTTGTAATAGAATAAGTTTTTTAAATATTTTTTGGAACGAAGTTCTTTTATGCGGCTTACAGTAGAGTGAATTGGCAGAATTCGTCACGTAACGTAACAAAAATGCGTTACAGCGCTCGAGCGCTGGCGGAGAAAGGCGAGGCTAGCCGAAGCCTTGGCGTGTGTCAGTGTGAATGAGAAAAAAAGTGTGTGTTAAAAAAAAATAATTATATTTGGAGTTGAAGAAAAGGCGTGAAGAACTTCGTTCCTGGCGGGGGTCCCACGACCCCACTCGTTTGCTTTTTTTGTATTAAGAACAGCGATATTTAACCTAAAACTAGTAGGCCTATATTACTTATATTATTTTTTTAAGCATGACAAAATATTTAACTGATTACAAGGCCAATAATATTTTATTTAAATTAAGTTTTTAAAAATTCTCATACAAATATCAATATTTTTTTATTTGTAGGCCTAAACAGTACGCTATATTTGTAAAATTTTGCAATTAGTAACAAAATATTTTTTCATCATTAAAAAATAACCAATATGATACGCGTACATAATTATCATATCTTTCTTTCATATTTATTTAAATTTAGTGGTAAAATAAATAAATTATTAAATAAACAGAGAACATCACAGTATTTATTAATAATAATATATTAAATGCATATATTATAAATATTTTTTTTTTTTTTTTTTTTAAAGGATAAGCAAATATTAAAGTATAAATGTATATTAATTAATAAATAATTTTAATTCTATAATAAATATTAACATTAAGGCTGAATATCAAACAACTTACAGATTCATCACTTAATAATTTGATGAATTATTGAAATTTTTATTCCAAATGGTGGCAGAAAAATCATATGATATTAGTCCTTTAATTATTTTTCTTCCCGAAATTTATTCTGTGATGAATATGCATTTGAAAAATTAGTTAATTTAGAAATAAAAGATATTTTAATCGTTTTATATTATTTAGTAATTAATCACAAAAAAAAGTTACTAACTACAATAAAGTACATCCTTCCGGCCACTATTTTGCAGCCGTCATCAGGATTTATAAATAAACACCAACTTCTTGCAAGATGGTGGCTTTTGTCACCTAAATGCGTAGCGAACTTCACACTGCATACGTTGCCAACTTGTTAATTACAGTATCAAGTTAGATACGCATATAAAAGAAGCAAGCGCCACCACCTTACCAGTTAGTGCAGTGTTTACTTATCAAACCTGATGACGGTTGCAGCAACGATGTATTCAATTGTAGTTAATAATATTTTTTTCTATTAATATTTTTAATATCTAACGATTAACGTAAAAAATATCTCTTTATTAATAATTGCGAAACTCTAAATCAATCAGTTGAATATTTTAATTTTAATGAACCACATATTTTGTGGTTCGTAAATATTAAGGTTAGTGGTCTCTCTCCTTTGCAGACCCAAATTTACAAGAATCGGAACTCCTGGCAAGCAGTAAGAAATCATCAAAGGCATCTCTCACTTCAATGACACCTTCAATGGCAATGACAGTAACAGCAGCAGCGTTTGTTATAGCCTCCGCTTTATGTTACTGAACTACATACTAAGTGAAGGACTACAAACAAATTAAACAAAAGGGGAAATTTTCCTCCTTCCTAGTCAGCTTCGGTTGACGCTTGGGACCCCTTCTTAATAATAGAAAAAAAGCCAAGTGTTTGTATACCTGTGCGATGAAGATTGAGTGTTTATATTTTAGATGTTGCAAAAAAAAAAAATGGACCAAAATTTCTTTGAAAGGACAAACAAATTTTCCGGATCCATTATTATACATACATATATCTTTCTCTAAATGTACAAGTGATGTTGATTTCTAAAAGTGATAATCTCTTTCACTTTCGCTTCTTACTGGACCTTCCTGTCCTCTCTGTTGCTCCAGACATTCCACTTCCCACGTCATCATCTTAAGTCTGAAACTTTGCCATATCTCAGAACAAATGTTGTTTAAACTTTACGTTTATATATTGTCGTCATGTCATTTTTAAATAAGTGTAAGTGAAAAAATTACTCCACAATTTTTAAATGAAATAATACATTTCTTTTGTTAATTTTATTTTTTAACATATGGATATTTTTCTTAACTAAAAATAAATATATATATATAAATTGAAATTTATATATAATAGTGAAAATATTGTAAGAAATATTTACATACTGTATATATATTAATTAGTCACTTCCAAAGAAAATATTAAAAACACACACCAAAAAAAAAAAATTATATCTAATAATAAATAAAAATAAATTTAGACTTAGTTGGTGCCCAAAAAAAAATTCTAGAAATCGGCTTGTGATATGTGATTTAAATATGGTTGGTTTAGATCACCATTCATCAGCCGAAAACTCGAAATGTACGAATGTAAACTATGTATTTGTATGGATTTATTTAAGAATATTTGATGAATGGATGAAATTATGTAATAATGCATGATTGTGTGTATATAATATATAATAATATGCGTGTATAAAGTCTGCCTGTGTGTGTTTGTCTGGTACTCGGGGGGAAAGGGGTATTAGGGTTCAGAGGAGGTTTGGATTCGAGATATATACACTCCCAAATCTCGATTATCTCTTTGTTTCCAAACATACAGATAAGAGGATGGGTTGTTCCATGAATCACTGGTGGAACTCGCAAATCCTTTTGCTAGTATTCATCTATCCCTTTCTCTATACCCTCTATCTATCTATCTCCCTATATCTATATATAGGCAACAAGATGTTCGTTAGAATTGCGAGGTTAGCGTGTGTGCCATCGCCCACCCACAAAAGAGGATTGTTTACGAGAGTAGAACGAACAAAGAAGCGACTAGAACCGAAACCGACTTCCCATTATACACCTTCATATTTCAGAGCTCTTATCCTCCAAACCCTTTCCTCTTTAACATCAGAAATGGGGGATTCGACTTGCTTTCCAAGAAGGGGAAATCAAATTAGATCCTTCAACTGTATTTAAATGAACAGGTATTATTTATTTTAATAAGATTTAGCATTTATAAATCATAAGAAAGTCATTTAGAAATAAAAACATAGCAGGTGGTACTGAATAAACAAAAAAAAAAAAAAATAGGCTTTGCTAAAGATAATTTTTTATATAAAAAATTTAAATAAAAAAAAAAAACATTTCTTCTTTGCAAATGTCGATAATTTGAAAAAGAAAGCAAAACAAATTATGAACCATCCATTAGCCTTTTTCAGTATTATCATCCATACTTGGAAATTTAAAAAGATTTATTTAATACAGTTGAATGAGAGAAATAATTTTTCTACAAAGAAAAAAATAACGAGCGATCTTCTAAGCTTTTATTATTCTAAATGTTATTTAGATCATTGTTTTGTCGCTCTTTTGTTTTATAAAATTTCATTTTATTTTTTCATTTTTCTTTTTTTTAGGAAAATATTAGAAAATACCCTTATTTTGCATGTGTGTTAAGAAAAAAAAAATAGACTACTTTTCAGATGATAATAAAATAGAAATATTTAAATAATAAATAAAACACCCTTCTGAAATTTTATAAAGAAAAAATATCAGCCAAGAAATTTCTATTTTAATTAAATCAGATGATAGAAAAATTTTTAATTTCTTGGACAATTCAGAATGAAACGGATTTTTCGAATCGAAAAAAAAAAATAAATAAATAAATAACCAACCACTTAAGCTTATTTCTATTTTTAAAACTATTTTTCTAGTAATAATGTATAATAAATTTTAACATTCTTTAAGCATCCAATTTTTAAATACACGCATATATCATTAATAATTATGCATTTCTCATTTATTTCACTATTTCAATAAAAAATAATAAGTAAAAAAAAAAATAAAAAAATTCATTTAGCGCTCTTCAACATAATAATTGATGTATATATTAAATGCCGTTAAATTATGAAACAATATAATAAAAGTACACACTTTTTAATGTTCTGTGTTTTTTGAAATAACTTTTAACTTAAAAACACATTTGAATTTGGATACTCCTGTCTCTTTTCCTTACCCCTAAATATCCCTTTTTTCACCCTCCCCCCAAAACCAGTCAATCCGCGCTTTTCACATTTTTTTTTGTGAAAGGTAAGCTCGTCCGTCTATATATTTACGTACGATTGGATGTTTCATAATAAGTGTACTACATAAAAAAAATGTATGACGAATGTTAATAATTTCCAAAAAAAAAAAAAAAAAAAAAAAAAAAAAAATGCTTTATCTATCTTTGAATTTATTTTATACTGTTTTTCTAAACATCTCCTTGTAAAAGCAAAAAAAAATAATAATAAATATTAAAAAAATTAGAAAAAAAAAAATCGAAAAATATCCACATTATGTGTATTTCTTGGCACCTTCAAAAACTAATATCATTTATTCATGAAGAAAAAAAGACAAAAAAAATTTTTGAAATGAAAAGTAGTGATTTTCGGCAAAAAAAAAAACAAAACACCATGAATAAAAGATATTATTTTTTATTATTATTATTCTAAGTTTATTATTATCAAATACAAAAAATAATTTTTGTAAATATTATAATTTATCTTATTGTAAAAGTATAAAATTAAAGTTTTTAAATGTATTATTTGCCTGTAGAGAAATCATTCCTTAATCGTATCCTATTATTGACAATTTCAGCGACGAAGTTGACTAAGAGTCTATCAATACAAATAAGCCCCCTCTACTCTCGTATTCTTATTTTTTTTTTTGAGTTTTTACTTTCAAGAAAGAATTAATCAATCAATTTATAAGCAATTCTTTGATGCTATTCATCAAAAAAATTTTTTTTAAGAAAATATCAAAGTTTTAAAAATTGTTAATAGGGTTAAAAGGTGAAGTAAGTTTTGTTGGTGTAGGACGTAGATCCGGTGTCCTGGTGTAATGGACCGTATGCCAATGCCCCGGAAAGGTTGGAGATCCTGGGTTCGATTCCCGTGGGCCAAGTGCTGTTTGGCCTCACCAATAAAAAACATACAGTCTTGTTAAATTACAAATATATATTTGTCTCTCTAGATTTCATTAGAGACGATTTTAGGGAATCAAGGGCTTGAACGGTAAGGATATCCTACACCGCTTGTATTGGATGTTAGGTACGTTTTCCACAAAATTAGAGATAAAACTTTATACTTGCATCAAAATCATAATTGCAGCTACTATTAGAAATACATTTTTTGGTTTTGGGACAGCTCAAGGCGGCCACTGGCCGAAATAATCAAAATAAATAATTTTTAACTAGAGTTATATTAATACATCAGACTTCCGCTGAGGTACAAACGTCCCTCAGGGCTACATAAGATAAGTATGAAAGCACGCATTTAAATATTTATTATTTACTTTGAGGGGAAGGGCAGAGGCAGCCAAAGAGAAATGATTCTGATATCTAATTTGATTTTGTTTAAAAAAAAATCATCTTCATATACTAAAAAAGTCTTAAAAAAAAAGAATTAATTTAAGAAATTAATCAGTTAAAATTTGAAAAACTTGTCGCAAACCCCGCCTGTGCAAACTTGGCCTTCTTTGTCTATATAGGTCTACACACATGTCATGCGAAAATATGGGTAGGACACATTGGAATAATAGAGATATCGATGTAAAATTCAGCCTCCATAAATCGCATTTAATCCAGATTCTGATCCACTAGGTAGGTAATTCTGAAATTACATCATTAATATACCGAGTGGATTGCGATTTCTCTGAAATTTCCAGGAGGGGGTTCGGGAAGGGGGGGGGCGCCTTTTTCGAAATAATTATCACCACCTGACTCACGGTTAGGTCATAGATTCCAATTCCGTCGAGTTAATTTTTTTTTCCCCCGGTCCGCACTTAAAAAGAAAAAGTGTCTTATGAGGTCAGAGAAAAAGAAAATATAAACAAAAAAATATAGAAAATAGTAAAGTCAAAGAAGTTAATTAATTTTGGAAAACGATATTGATTTCAATTTACATTAATTACACGCGAAATTTCCTGACACCTGCATTTAATGATAAAATAAAAGTTGTTTATACTAAGCAAGTAGGGTGAATATTTGCGCCATCAATTTATTGACGTATCTATTATATTTTAATTCAAAATTTATCTAATTAATTAAAATTAAATACATAATCACACTTTCTATAGATTTTAATTGAAAATCTTTATTAAATTTTAACATATAAAAGAGGAATTGTGCGAAAAAGATTTTAACAATTATTTTAGTACTAGCCCTCGGGCTTGGCCTAGTTGGTAGCGTGTCTATCTTCTATACCGAACGTCGCGGGTTCGAACCCCAGGCAGTCCGATTATTTCATTTAAGCCATTTGGATACCAAATGGTTATTATAAATAATAACGGAGTCTTATATGGCCTAAGTTGCCGAAAAGACTGTGTGTGAGGTGTGTGTGTGTGTGTGTGTGAGTGTGAATGAGAAAAAATTGTGTTTAAGAAAAAAAAATGTAATACTAGTTTTTTAAAGAATATAAAGCCCTCGGGCGTAGTGGTTAGCGTGCTGGCCATTTGTACCAAGGGTCGCGGGTTCGCATCTCGTCCCATTTATTTAAATTGAATTGGCTTCCAATCAATTTAAATAAATAGGGATAGGGTCTTAATGGCCTTCGATGCCGAAAAAGAGCTTAAATTAAATAAAAAAAAATATATATATATATATATTAATCAAATGTAAATAAAAAAATATCCGACGGAGAAAGATTAATTTTTTTAAAAGCTTAATCAATCAAGCCAAGCAAGGCCATTCGTTAATTTTTCCTCCTGTTTGGATACGTATCTTTTTCGTATTGCGTTGACAAGGCGTTTGCTTTACTGCAACCTGTGCAGTATTCCTCCGGGGATTTCAAATCCCTTGCGTGTTTGGCCACAGCGACTGATAAGCTGATAAAAGTATGCTGTATGTGTGTATGTGTGTGCTTGGAAAGGGGGCAACACGTGCGTCCAAACATACCCTTGGCTAACTATATATAAAGCACAATTCACACGAAAGAAATCAATTTAAAAACACAAACCTTACATTATATTCTAGGCATAGCACAATAATAGTTTCTACATATAGAAAAACAATAATAATTAATCGAATATACAAGGGACATGCATGTCCCTAAAGCTGGAAATAAGGAGAAAAAAAAAACATATCGTGTTTCGGATATTTCGGCATTCACTCCTATAATTTAAATTTAAACAAATTTGAATCCAATTATCTACAAGCGCGTGACTTTGACGTATTAAATTTGTCTCAAAAACGATAGATATAATTAATTAGAAAAGGATTATTATTTTTTTTATTAACTAGCCAGGTTTTTGGACGTCCCTTCAAAATGGAAACCCCCACTCTTTTTTTTTTGAGGTTGTCGTGCAAATACCTAACCCCAACATAGAGTCTAATTGGATTGTATTTAAGAGATGATTTATATATTTATATATAGGCTGAAAAAGATTTTTAATAAATTTTAATTTTAATTAAGAGCCTAGAAAGGAAATTGTTAAAATATTTGTAAAAGAAAATTGAATTGATTATTAGCAGATAGGGAGCGTACAAGTATTACGTAACGCAATTTTTGAAGATTTTTGACCCCCCTTCCCCCATGTAACGCGCCATGTAACATTTTGCTGCCCCCCTAGACGTTACGTAACGCTCAAGTGGCCATTTGTATCTAAAAGTTACAATTTTGTTGCGGAAAGTACCGAAAAGTCGCTAAAATACCAGTTACGTAGCGCGTTGTTCAACCCCCCCCCCCCTTGTAACGCATGGTAACGTTTTACGAGACCTCCCCTCCCCCCCAAATTGCGTTACGTAATACTTGTACGCTCCAATACCTAATACTTGAATGGCCCCTAAAGGTTGTATTACTTCTGCGACATTTATTCTTTGCTACGAATTAGAAACAAAAGAATAGAAAATTTTAAAATATAATTTGAAAATAAAATCATTATATAAAAAAATAAGCTTAGAGGGGGAAAAAAAGAATATTTGAACAAGAATAAAATATTGATATTCACTTAACATCGAATGCAAACTTGACACTTTCTCATTAGTCTTCATAAGATATATCGGGAAAAAATATAAGGGAATGAATTTCCATTAATAACCCAACTCCCCCTCACCCCGACTTTCTCCCTTTCTCTCTTTCAGAGATTAGAATAATGCCTTTTTACTTTCTCTTACCTATGTATATATGTAATATATATATAGAGAGAAAGTATTGGATTCATGTCAAAAATTCGATGTCGAGATTTTGATGGATCTTCACGTTTTGAGGTCCCCTGAATCCAAAAAAGTGGTTTTCGCGACATGGACTGTCTGTGGGTGGGTGGGTGGGTGTGTGTGTGGGTGGGTGTGTGTTCAATTTTAAGCATGAAGGAATTGAGCTATGAGGCTTAAATTTTATATATAAGTTAAACACCCTCCGGGACCGGAAAAATAAGCTTTTAATCAAAATCGGCCAAAGAGTACTAGTACTTTACTGATGTACTTTTTCAGTTTTTTTCGATTTTCTCAAAATTCGCTCTAACGATTTTGATTAAAATTCAAAAATCAATTATTTTTTAGATGCTCTTTCAAATGTATATTCTCGTTTTGCCCTCAAAATTGTTTGAAGCACACTTTACTCTTGTGCTTCATAGGAAAGATAGGAAAAATGGTTGCCATGGTTACAAAATATAAATATTTTCCCATACTTATAAATTTTACATCTGAATTCAAATATTCCCTACTGCCGGGAACTAAATACATGTCGACACAAAAAATCTGGTGTGACAAGCACAGTACACAACTTTCGATTACCGAAGGTAAGAGAAAGTTGTGTGCTGTGCGCCAGTCACACCAGATTTTTAGTTTTTTAATTAAGCTGAAAAAATCTAATTTCAGATTTAATTAGTGGGTCAGATTCAGAATTTAATAAGATTTTTGGACCCTCAATGGGTACTCAATAGCTTTTTTCGTTAGTGACGTGGCATTTTCTCCCTCAATTGCAGAGGATTCTGAAAGGTGGAAGGGCTATCAAAAAGAGCAGATTCTGCTCTAACGATTGCGCCCACAATCATTGCGCTAGGTCATTTGGTTGCGGAGATATTGAAGAAAAACTTTTTAGGACTTATGACGCAAAACATTTATTTCTTTATTAAGTTTCTTAATTAGATTATTTTATAAACGCGATAGCTTTGACTAAAAACGATGTCGCTTTATGTTGTGTAGGAACCAAAGCTGTTCTCATGTATTGTTTATTTTTTATTATTTATTTGTCTCCGCTTAAATATATTTAAGAGAAAGTAAAAATTTTTATAATTCTTATGAAATTTTTTTTTTTTTTAGGGTTCTCTATTGTGTATAAAATATCCAAATATGATGTTAAAATTTTGAACAATAACCAGAGTTTATTTCAAGCAGTCAACATTTAAAATGCATGTTAACTAAGGTGCTATGGGAAACTAAATATATCTCGACATAAAAAATCTGGTGTGACAGCACGGTGCACAACTTTCTCTTAGCGAAGGGTAAGAGAAAGTTGTGTGCTATGTGCCAGTCACACCAGATTTTTATAAATGTGTATAAAAACAGAATAAGTAAATTTTATGAAAATTGACAACTCGCTGTTGTTAAAATAATCGAACTTGAAATGTAATTAATGAAATTGTTAGAATATGGGGAATGAAATAAACCAGACTAGACAGAATAAGGGGGGGGGGGATAAGGATAAGACGGATTCCAGACAGAGTGTTGGTTGCAAGTTGGAATGTCTCTCTGGGTGGAATCCATTATTTAAATGAGCAAGAGCTAATAAGATGGCGAAGGGATGAAAGGCTGAAGGGCTCAAGTCTTCAGAGCTGGACGATATTGGATGCTGGTCACATGAATCCAAGGGGCCTTCATTAAATGGCGACTGCCAATTGCAGACGACTAATAAAAAAATCCCTTCCTAGGTTTAGATCTTTGGAATAAATTTGTTTTCTAAAAATATTCACTATTTAAAAATTTACTTTCACTTTGGATAATTCTGTTTTTTTTTTCTGCAAAACAGATATAAAAAAAAAAATAGGCTTAAGTAAAATTATTGACTCACGATGTTAGACAAAATTCCAACCTCAAGATAAATGAAAAGTACCTGGTAAAAACATGATAAGTAAATTTTTGTTTTTGTATTTTTTTACGCTCTCTGGTGGCAAAACTGGAGTACTTTTATATGCCGGAAAAAAAGTTTCATTTTGCCGCACAGTGTTATTTTAGAGCATAAAAAAGTAGTTTTTCGATATGTCAAATGTTTTTTTGACTTCAAATTTAAGTTGAATTTTTAAAATTTTTCAATTATAATAACTAAGGTGTGAAATTAGAAACACAAGCTTTTTTTTTGAAATTTTTGTTAAAAAATTAATTACCTTTATCTAATTATTTTTTAATTTTTGCCGAAGGGTCTAGCAACGGAGAAGAGCAACAGTCACCAAAATCGTTGCAGTTAAGCGATGCCAAGCGTGGCGAAAGCTCGGGATTGGTGATCCCGAGCAGAGTAGGAACCCGATAGTCATCGATTTTATTTTATTTAAATAAATTAATAACCCCTAAATGGGATCGAAAAGGGTTAAAAAAAAATTTTAATTTTTAGTAATTATTAAAATTGACAAAACTTTCCTTATATTTCAGATTATATGAAAAAACTCAATTTTTAACTCGAAGGTTGAAAGTGTCTTTGTTTACTATATCGATTAATTGCTATCATATAAGTTAGCTAGTTGACTATATCTGAAGAAACCAGCCCTTAAAGAATTAAGTTCTGTTTACAATTCAATGGCTAGAGTAAAATATTTTCAAGAAAATGAAACAAAAAAAAAATTAAAATTAATTTGTAAGATACAACAATTGAATTAAATTTGATAAGAATTTTTTTTATTTGGAAAGTATCGCGTAACTATAGCAAGATGAGAATGACATTTGGGCTTGAAGAGGTTCGCTCTATCGCACGCAATCAAATCCGTTGACATTTAAATCTTACTTGCTTCTCCCAAGATTGTTTAGGGATGCTCAATTCTCTCCCAGGCTACGACATTTCACACTATTTTAATCTCTTCGTTCATTAAACAAGTGAGTAAAAAAAAAACCCTTTTACCCTTGGTTGGATGAGGGAAGCCGGTTAATAGACTTATTTCAGGGCTTCCGAGGGCAAAAACGTAAAATTGCAAGCTGGGAATAAAAGAGGGTCAATCAGCGAGAGTAAAAGCAGAGCGAGGAATATAATTTATTTCAAAAATGACTTTCTTCTTCAGCTTCTTTCCTTATTCAATTCAACTTTTATCGTCAGTGAATTAGAAATGAATTGAATTAAATAAAAAGATCAATTGAAATGAATAGAACATTGAGGCCTCACACTGTTTATATCATGGATAATAAAGAAGAATAAAAATAATTAAGTAAAAAGCATCAAGAGTTCCTTATTACTAAATTAATTGAAGTTCAAATAAAACATGAATAGAATTTTATTTTATTTTACTAAAGTGTTCATCTCAAAATTTGCCCCCCCCCCCCTCGACACAAAATTTCACTCTTTCCCATGAAGTTGATGGTTGTCTATCTTCTAATACATTATTATCTTTGCTAAGTTTAAAATGGCAAAATTTACAAATCATGTACAAACGATTGAAAAGATTATCGGCTAAATTATTTAGAGTGTTTTTAATTATTACAGTGATTAGTGTCATTCAATATTGAACAATTAATTAGTGTGACACGAATAATTATTGTTTAGATTTTATTTTTATAATAGCGCGCTATGGCGGGCTTAGAATCTAGTCAGGGGGCTCTACTGGACTCCTCTTCAGATATTGAAGAAGAAGGGAAGCATTAAGGTGCGATCACACCGGGACCGGACTTGACTTGAGTCCGGTGGCGAACCCAACCTACGTATTTCTATGGAGGTGCACACTAGGGGTATGGCTTTTTTACAACCTCGTATCCCTGTATCATAACATGATGAACTTTTACTAAATATTGAATAAAATCATACTTTCAAGGTGATTTGATAAAAAAACGTCACGCACAAAATGATTTGAAAATTTTATATACAGATTTTTTGCCAATTTTTTGAAGTCACTTTAAATAGATACAAAATTGTACTCAAGCTTTAGACTCACTTATTTAGGGTCATTAAAGACACAAGGAAGTCAAATATTCTAGATAAGGTCATTGTTGAGGATGAATCTCAGGCCCCCCCCCATCCTCGGGGGCCGTGGAGGAGTCGTACAATTCTTGCATAACTTTGATTGCACCGTACGCTCACAACATTGGTTGCTTCGGGCAATGTTGATTGGAAATTCATCTATTTTCCAGTGGGTTTTCAAGCAATGAACCCTGCTGATTCAGAGCTGCAGATAGTTCATCAAAATCTTCAACGCGAAACCATTGGCTGCTGATTTAATGATCAGCCCCTTACAATGTTAGTAAGAAATGAATGGACAAATTTTGCGCAACCTTTTACGGATTTCAGTCATCAGTATAAACGAAAGAAGGGCTAGAATGGCACGAGAGGTCCAGCATGCATTGCTGATATTTGGAATTTGTTAAAATCTCACGAAGGAGATTTCATTTCTCTCAGGAAAGTGACAGAAGTCACGAGTGAGGTGATAAAGAAACTTCATGTCGTCTCTTCAGTCGCCTGTTTCCTTAATTTTAGTTTTAACGTTGCAGAAGGCTCCTTTCTATTTATTATAATGGGTAATCAAATCCTGCACAAAGAAGTAGTGGATGTTGGTGATTTAGTCAAACCATGGAGCCCATCGCCAATGACAACACGTAGAAGGCGATCCAGCAGATAGAGCTGGCAACTAATAAACTTGGGTTTGGGGTACCTTTCTCTTCGAACATTTGCTGCAGTCAATCAACGCCTGTCTTTTATTTAGAATAATAAAAAATCTGGTGTGACTGGCGCACAGCACACAACTTTCTCTTACCTTCGGTAATCGAAAGTGTACTGTGCTTGTCACACCAGATTTTTTGTGTCGACATGTATTTAGTTTCCGACAGTAGGGTACAATTGAATTCAAGATGTAAAATTTTTTTTTTTTTTTTTTTTAAAAACATTCACACTTTTTTCTCATTCACACTCACACTACACACACATTCACACTGTCTTCTCGGCAGCTCAGGCCATATAAGACATTTACGATAACCGTTATTTATGAATTTATATATATTAGGGTCCAGGCATTTTTATTTAAGCCATAGATGTAAAATTTATAAGTATGGGAAAATATTTATATTTTGATACCATGGCAACCATTTCTCCTATCTTTTCTATGGAGTACAAGAGTAAAGTGGTCTTCAGAAGATTTCAATCACAAAATGAGAATATACATTTTATAGAGAATCTAAAAAATAATTGATTTTTGAATTTTAAAAAAAATCGTTGGAGCAAATTTTGAGAAAATCGAAAAAAACTGAAAAAGTGAATCAGTAAAGTACTAGTACTTTTTGGTCGATTTTGTTCAAAAGCTTCGTGTCACGTCCCAGGGGGATGCCTAACTTAAATATAAAATTTCAACTTCCTAGCTCTTTTCGTTCTTGAGATATTTTGTTCAAAGACACACAGACACACACACAGACACACAATGTCGCGAAAACCACTTTTTTGGATTCAGGGGACCTCAAAACGTGAAGATCCATCAAAATCTCGACATCGAATTTTTGACATGAATCCAATACTTTCTCTCTATATATATATTACATATATACATAGGTAAGAGAAAGTAAAAAATACTACGATTTGCTTTTTTAAATAGAATTTATATATTTTATCATTAAATCTTTAGGAGAAAAAATTAAAATATATATTTTTGATATGGGCTTACCCCTTCCAACAGGGTAACTTACCCCCCCCCCCCGGGATTTTCTAGAGCGTTCTGAAAGTTATAATTGACACCAAATTAAGCTAATTAAGCTAAGTAAAACTCATCTACCCGCTTTGTACACCTCCCTTATATACCGACTTATACAAGACTGCGACTAATCAACCTAAAATTTCAAAGTGGTTTGTGCGTGACCTTTTTTTTTATTTTAATGGAATTAACGTCATTTTAGTCATTAATAGGCAAAAGTTCATTGAGTCGTGATACAGGAAATCTTTAAAAAAAAAAAAGTCGAAAAGTCATACCCCTAGTGCACACACTGCTGCCGAAACGGAGTTGAGCGGAGCTACGTCACGATACGGACTCTGGTGGTTAACCAATTTTGTTGGATCGGGACCTGGCTCCGGTTGTCTGAGAAGCCAACATGGCCGACTTTTTCAATCAGCTGTTTGATCGGTTCCTTAATAAAGACATTTTTGGCAATATAATGCTTTATTTAAGTAATAATAATACAAATAAATAATAATATTGAGATAACTTCTATTTTTTATTAAAAATTGCAGGAAATATATGTCAAAACAAAGAGATTCCAAATTTTTTTAAATTAATAAAATATTATTTTTTAAATAGTCAATTAAGAAATATTTTTACTTAAAATTTAGTAAATATATTTCTTGATATAACGATAATTAGTTTTATTAAGTTTATTTAGAAATAAATTGCTGGGAAGGAAAATAGTATCATTCAAGTAAAAAACATTGTTTACTCCGGCGACATACTTATATACCAAATAACAGAGAAGTAAGATTACGTCACTCAAGTCAAGTTTTAGTGGGTGATCCCCCTCAATTCGGATTCGGTTACAACTCCAGTCAGTAAACACAAGTCAAGATCCGGTGTGATCGCACCTTTAAGGTGGGTTCACACCGGGACCTGACTTTTAGAACACGATTCAGTACCGAGTTACTCTAGACGGCAAGAGAGGGCGTTAGTTTTTCCCAGAGGTTTAATTATTTAATTTTATCTTCTTATCAAAAAAATATAAATTACTATATTCTTACCTACTGTTGTGTATAATATTTCAAAATCTCTATTTTATATATGTGTTACAAGTATAATTTTCCATTTATTAAATTAAAGGCGTGGCCCTCTCACTCTCTCTCGCGACCAAAGACAAATGATTTGTTTGTGGACAAGTACCAAGATTTCGGAGCAATTTAATAAAATCCAATAAAAAATTATATTTCGTTATCCTCTTTAGCATGACGGGACTTTTTTTTTTAAATTAATATCTTTTAGAAAATTAAATTGTATTGCATTTAGTTAAACTAATTTGAATTTATTCTTAATGAATGAATTTACTTGTTAAGAATTTCGTTTTCAATATTAAAGTAAATTACAAAAATATTTTTCTTATATTAAATTGAATTTTTTTTTTCTTTTAAGTATTTATTAATAATTCACCCTGGGAAAAATTCCTCTCAAGTTTATCCTTTTAATTATTAATTCATTATCTCTTAAGAATTTCAAAAACCATAAAAAATTTCATTTATTTATATATATATTTTTTTTTTTTTTTTTTTTTTGAGGCCATCACCCATGGAGTATCGACCATAGGATATGTATACATAGTTCTTGCATTTTTTTTTTTTTTTTTTTTTATCATTTTTACAAATTGATATAAATTCCTAATAAATGATTACAATATAGTTCTTGTATATAAATAAAAGTTCATTTAGTATATATAAGTAATAAACCGTTCACTTATTGTACATAAATAAAAGTTCATTTCGTGTATATATTGATATATAAAAGTTCATTAAGTGTATATATTGTTAAATAAAAGTTCATTGATTGTATATAAATAAAAGGCTATTTAGCTTAGAGGATTGATTTGCTTTTACTGTATCAGATAGATAAATATATAGGCCTACTCTCCTCTTTATATTAGAATATTGGCTGCTTTGCAAAAGTTAAACAAATGAGTTATCACTTCACTTTTAGGCTGCCTGATAATCAAGTCAAGGCTTGGTGGATCCCTAAAATGCGGCCGGATATTGTTAAAGAATAGACTTCTTTCTTTTTGGTGTTTAGGGCATTCAAGTATAAGATGATTTGGTGATGCCAAAATTGGGCCGCAGGAACAAAGAGGAGACGGGGTCATATTAAACCTATGAAGATGAAAAGGGGTTCTTGTGTGGTTAATTCGTAATCTATTTATTAAGACGATACTACCCCTATTGAGATTTTGGCTATCATGAAACCAGGGTTTAGCCGGCGACCTTTTCAATGTAGCCAGGGCAGATCCTCGAACCTGGCTAGTATACCTCCAATGACGTTCCCAATCAGATATCATGGCAGATTTGTAAATTGGGAGAAAATCATGCCAAGGGGTCCCAATATTAAGCAATGTCCCGTTGTGAGCCGCCCGTTTTGCAAGGTAGTCCGCGACGTAATTTCCCTGATTTTGTGAATGTCCTTTTACCCAGGCTAAAGCTATGTTTATACCCCCCTAAAGGTTTCATATAGTAAATTGAACAAATCGAACTGCAACTTCTCAATTTTCTTATTTGTTTTAATATTTATAATGGATTTTAAAACACTTTGGGAGTCCGTGAATATGATGCAGTTATTGTACCTCTCTTTAGCGTAGAGGATTGACTCACGTATAGCTACAGTCTCTGCCGAGTATATAGATAACGAACTAGGGAGTTTAAATGCTCCAGCATAGATAGATGTTATGTCATAGAAGGCGCAGCCCACTTTATCTACATACTTTGAACCGTCTGTAAAAATCACCGCCTCATATGCGGATACAGATACTGAGTCAGGTTTTAAGAAGACGTTAGGCTTAAAGTTTATAAGGGACAAATCTAACTTAAATTTAGCCGGGATAGAATATTTAGCTATTTGCCCTTGCAAGCCTCTAACCTTCATGGATGATAAGACTAATGTAGGGATGTTGGAATTATTCCAATATCCAGAGGAATAATAGGTATTTTCTAGGCTCGAAACAGCTTCAATACTAGGGTGATAAAATCTTGCAACACGTTTAAGATAAAATTTGGTGGCCATATATTGGGTTCGAAGATGGAGCGGAGGCTCATTCGCCTCTATCAGGATTGCGTTAGTTGGAGACGACATTAAGTAGCCCATACTATAGCGTATTGCTCTGAATTGAATTCTATCCAATTTCTCCAACGTAGTCCTGCTGGCAGAACTAAATAGAAAATTGCCATACTCTAGCTTCGACCTAATTAGTGCTTTGTATATCATCAGGAGGCAGTTGGGATCCGCTCCCCAGGAATACCTAGCCAAGACTCTTATAATTCTCAAATCATCCGTGCATTTTTTAACTAACGACAGGATGTAGGGTTTCCACGAAAGTTTTGAATCCATAATAAGACCCAAGTATTTGGCCTGACTTGAAATACTAAATTCTTCTTCACCTAATTGGACGTGTGGCCAGGGTGGGATCCTTCTTTTAGAGAAGATACAAAAGGACGATTTGGGGTATGAGATACTAAGTCCATTGAGGTGAAAATACCCTTTTAAATTACTAACTGCGACATCTAAGTTTGTCATTGAAACTTCTAATTTCTTTGTTGACGAGTAAACAACAATATCATCCGCGTATTGTAAGATTTTACAATTATCGCAGTTTACAAAGTACGTTAGGTCATACGTTAGACAAATAAAAAGTAACGGGCTTAGAACAGAGCCTTGTGGAATGCCCTTATATACTCTTCTATGGATTACACCCCGATTGCTATTTTTTATTGCGATCTCGCGATCAAATAAGAGCTGGAATATCAAGTTAACCATATCGACGCCAAACCCCAACTTGTTTAATTTCTGACACAATAGCCTAATATTGACATTGTCATAGGCCGCTTCAATATCTAAAAAGAGGGCTGCTGTATATCCCTTCTTGCCAAAAGTTTCCTGAATGTTACATGTCAAGATCGTCAAGTTGTCCATTGTTGAACAACATGGCCTAAACCCAAACGACAGATTTGGCAGTAAATAATGCGATTCTAAATATTTCTCCATTCTAATTTTAACCAGCTTTTCGAATATCTTGAGAATGCAAGAGGACAGCGCGATTGGTCTGTATGAACTGCCTTTATCCCTTGGTTTTCCTGGCTTTAACAATGGAATAATGGTCTGAATTTTCCACGAAAAAGGAATTATTTGGGTCTGTTTAACTTCATTAAAGATGTCGAGCATAAAATTTAACCCTGTTATTGATAGATTTTTAATCATGACATATAAAATATTGTCACTCCCAGGGGCCGAATTTGGTAAATTGGCAAGCGAAACCTCCAATTCATAAGTAGAAAATGGGCTACTCATACTGTCAGTGGAATCAACATCCGACCAATCCGAAAATGAGGCTTCCTCGGGAACATCTGGGGGTGCCAGCCTATCAGCAAACTCTTCCAAAATGTCTGTCTCAAGTGACTTATTTTGTCGATACCCATGCCCTTTTATCTTTTTAACATTTGCCCAAATTTGTTTTGAGTTTGTGGATGGATTTATAGATGAACAGAAATCCATCCAAGACTTACGTTTAGCCCTCTTAATGACATACTTAGCTTTAGCTTGTGCTCTTTTCAGACTCAACCAATTATCTAAATTTGAATTATTTTTATATTCAAGGTGAGCATGCTTTCTGTCCTTAATTGCCTCTGCACATTCATTATCCCACCAACATACCCTCGGTTTTTTGCCCAAATATGGCTTAGAGAGAGGAATTGAAGCGAGGGCGGCTTTCAAAATTGACTCCTCAAGAAAGTCATATTTTACTTGGAGAGGCTCTTGGAGAGGAGCGTTTATGATGTTATTATTTAAAATTGCCTTATACAATGACCAATCTGCCTCTTTAGTCTTAAATTTAGCGATGAAGTTATCTGCGTTCCAAGATAAAGGTGAAGCCGATGGCTTCGAAATAACTATGGGCAAATGATCCGATCCCAGCGAATCCTCTAGGACTTCCCACGTAAAATATGGAGCTATACCTATTGAACACAAAGTAATATCGACGATTGAAGGATTACTAACACCGAATTGAATCCTAGTTGGGGAGCCATCATTTAATGGGACCAAATTACACTCCTCTGCAAACTTAGCTAGAGCTTCCCCTGTCGATCTTGATACGCACAACCCCAGTCGGGTGAATGTGCATTCATATCTCCCAGTATCATGTAAGGACCTTCCACATCATTAATCAAGCTTGCCCATTCATTATTCGTCATATAAGAGTTTGGCTTGCAATAAATAGATATTATAACTATTTTCAAGCCTGCAGAAATTGTAACCCTCGCCCCGCATATCTGAATCTCGTCTGTGGAATTAAACGGAATGATTTCAAAATCTAGTTCATTCTTAATTAGTAGCATACTACCCCCTTTACCATCAAACCGATCTGCTCTTATACAATTATACCTATTAATTTTAAATAATTGACCATTTCTGAGCCAGGTCTCAGATATGGCTGCGACTTGTATTTGTTTTTCTTGTAACAATAACTCCAAACTTCCCTTGTTTGCGTTGATTGACCTCGAATTCCATTGTAAAAAAGTCACAAAGGAATTATCCTGATTACAATTATCCATTTTTTAAAGTCCCCTTAAATTTTCTATTTCCTAATCCTCACGATAACTGGGGAATTTGCAAGGGTAGAAAAATTTGGAAAAAAAAAAAAAAAAAAAAAAAAACTTTTGAACTTGACTTCTAATATTTTCGGTATTTAATAGTTTAGTACTGACAAAGCTCCTACCAGAATCTAAAGAAAGCCTCCTGTACAATTCATATTATTGATGCTATCTTGGATTAGCAAATCTAAATTATTATTTTCAGATGACAAAAGCTCCCTATTTACCGGGATTTCCTGCTCCAAAATTTTGGACAACACCGAGCTGAACAAGCTCCTTAATGTATTTACCTCTATATTTTTCGCGTATGTCTGACTAGTGGTTATAGGCCCGTTTGGAAAATTAATCAAATTCGATATATTTTGGGTTGCTGGGAACTGTGGGATTGTATTTACATTCCTATAGGGGTGACTCCTGCGACTTACTCGAATTTTTTCATGTATTCTTTGCCTGGGGCTAGCTTTAGCTGTGGTGCTAGGATCCAACATAGGGATGGGGTTAAAATGACTTGCAGAGCTACTTTCCCTTACGGGATTTATAGCTTGCACTGCATGTAGAGGGCTCTGGTTAAGCGGAGGAAAATGTTCATTGGAGTCGACATTGGCCACTCTATTTGAATATAGATATTTGTTTATTAGAAATTTCTTTGCCTCAATAAAGGAAATATTTTTTTCCCCATCGTTTGCTTTATAGTTTTTTGAAAAACGAATTCAGGGCAGTCTTTATCTGTAGCCATGTGGGCGCCTTTACAATTTACGCATTGCAAAAAGGTGGAGGGACAACTTTGAAAATTGTGTGCTTGTGCACATTTCATGCAAACCTCCTTTTCATTTTTACAGGCTGCCTCGTAATGGCCAAAAAAGAAACACCTTCTACACTGTTTCACTCTTTCAATAAATAGCTCAACTCGACAAAACACACCTAAAATCTTTACTTCTGGGGGAAGAGATTGACCTTTAAAAGAGATTACCACTAATGGGGTAGGAACCAATTGAGTGTTTTTCTTTGTAAAAATTCTTCTAGCTTTCACCACCTCCTGATTTGAAACTATAAACTCAACGATATCACTATCCGACAAACTATAATCTATATTCCGAACCAGGCCTTGCCTCATTATCATAAAATTTGGAATGTAGCATATGAAATTGTTTTCTCTAAAGAAAGATTTAACCTTTAACTCATTTGCCGCCTTATAATTAGATATAACGATTTTTGTTTTATATTTATCTATCTTATGTATAGAAAAAATTTGTTTATAAATATTAATACAATTGTCTCTAATCATTTTCCCTATGGACATTGGATGTACACGTACTTGCATATCTAAATTTTCTACATATAAAATGAATGGTCCCTTGTCCTCCGGGCAGTAAGCATTTTGTAAACAAGAATTATAATATTTTTGCCTGTTTGATAACACACTTTCTTGCGACGCTTTCTGAGATTCGGTATTCATTGACTCACCAATGTTCTGCGTATCTTGCTCGTCCTGCGAAAGATTGGAGACCGAAGACATAAACGTTGCTTGGGAGTCAGGAATTCTTAACTTGCCGCTGATATCCTCAGGTGCATCTATTTCTTCAAGTTTTCGTTTAATCTGTTGCGCCTCACATATCATTTCCGAGGGCGTTGCCTCTTCATTTAAAACTTGATAAGCTGCCGTAATGGCATTGGCAATGCACAATCCACCGTCCCCCACCCCACCTGAATCGTTGTTTACGATGGGCATGGGGTTAAACAGTTCATCTCACCACGCAGTAAAACTAAAAATTATTACTTGAATTTTTACTCACTGTGATTCTTACTGCTAACTTAATTGAAAATAAAACAAAACTCTTGGAAAACTTAGGAAAAATTAGTTAAAAAGTTGATTTAAATACGTAGCGGATTTGTAAACAACCTATCGCAATCTCACGGCTATCGAGAGTCCCATTTATATATTTATATATTATATTGAATTTTTTATATTGTTATTTATTTATATTACAAAATTTCTCTCTTCCCTTAATGTTTTTTTTTAAATTCAAGAGCAATTTTCATTAAAAAATTATCAATTTTTTTTTTATTTATTTATTTTTTTTTTTAATTAAAAACAAACAAGTAAATAAATAAATAAATAATTCATGAAATTAAAAAAATGCATGAATCAAAACAAAGTAGACCATTATGTAAAAAAATATTAAAATTCACAATAACTTTGAAAATTGTTAAAAGTTCATATTTTATTTTTCTAAATTAATTTAAGATCCGCGTCTCGAAAAACGGTTAGAACACTATAGACTACCGAGTTACTCGAGGGGGCAAGAGATGGCGTTAGTTTTTCCGATAGGAATTCAAGGGATTTATTCCATTTCTTTTGAAAGATTCCAGCTAATTAATTAAAGGCAAAAAGTTAATTATTTTTTAACACAATGTTACTAATTTAATTATCTATAAGATATAGAGCGAATTTTTTAAAAATATCTTTTCTTTAATGCGATTAATCTAAAAAAAAAATTATTTTTTCGAAAATCATAAAAAGGGCTTCTACAAGTTGTAGATATTTTAAATAGCTTTTAATTAAAAAAAAAAAATTGAGGTCGATGCTTCAAAATTGTGGCCGCTGGAATCTCCCAAAATCAGCATCCCGAGACGCGCACCTTAAATCCAATATATTTAGAAAAATTTTTAACCGACAAGGGGCGATAGATACAGTACACTCCTGTGCTAGAGCCCAGCCCAATTTTTTTATAGATCTAAAATAAAACTTAAAATAAAAAAATTTACAATTGATCTGCTGATGGAATTAATTTACGGTCTTTTTCGTTATCGAAGGCCTGTCTGTCTCTACTTCAATTGATTGGTAAAATAAAATTTAAAACATGCAAAATAAAATTAATAAAAAAATTCTATTCGATTCTAATTCACACATATAAAATAAATTTAACAATTTTAAGATTTAACAAAAAAAAAAATTAATTGTTAAATCATTGTTTCGGAATTCCTTTTGATAATGATCACATTTTCCTCTCGTTATTTTTATTAATTAATTTACATATCTTTTTTCTATCCATGTTCCTATAAATAATTAGACATGGAAGTGGAGGGGCGAAAATAGCAATTTACTTTTCTTTATCACACACAAAAAAATTCCTTTGATAAAAACATTCACTTTGAGTTGATAGTTATCAAATGAATATTAGTAAAGCTTTCAATCTAATATGAATAAAAAAAAAAAAAAACATTCAATATTTTTTTTAAGCGTGTCAATGTTATTGACATGAATGTCAAGTGAAATAGAATAAATATTTCAAAAAATTGTTATTGTTGATAATTTTTTATAAATCAATTAATGTTTTACGTTTTATTTTTAATATTATTGTAATATTTTATAAATGTATCTATTGTGTCGTTAAGGGATGCCTAAGCCTACCTTAACAAAGAAAAATAATTATATGTTTGGATTTGTTTGTATGTTTAAAGTCTTTTTCGGCATCTGAAGCCATTTATAAGCGTCAAGATGTAATAATATAACTCAAAGAAAAATAATTTTATTTAAAAATGTATTTTGAGGTGCGCGTCTCGGGGTGCTAATTTTGGGAGATTCTAGCGGCCACAATTTTGAATCTATCGACCTCGAATTTTTTTTTAATTAAAGCTTTTTAAAATATCTACAGCTTATAGAAACCCTTTTTTTGATTTTCGAAAAAATAAAATTTTTTTTTAGATTAATCGCTTAAAAAAAAGATATTTTAAAAAAATTCGCTCTATATCTTATAGATAAATAAATTAGTAACATTGTGTTAAAAA
>JAKCPI010018474.1:0-10889 GCA_023213315.1 Euborellia annulipes
ATTAGTGCTTTGTATATCATCAGGGAGGCAGTTGGGATCCGCTCCCCAGGAATACCTAGCCAAGACTCTTATAATTCTCAAATCATCCGTGCATTTTTTAACTAACGACAGGATGTAGGGTTTCCACGAAAGTTTTGAATCCATAATAAGACCCAAGTATTTGGCCTGACTTGAAATACTAAATTCTTCTTCACCTAACTGGACGTGTGGCCAGGGTGGGATCCTTCTCTTTAGAGAAGATGCAAAAGGACGATTTAGAGTATGAGATACTAAGTCCATTGAGGTGAAAATACCCTTTTAAATTACTAACTGCGACATCTAAGTTTGTCATTGAAACTTCTAATTTCTTTGTTGACGAGTAAACAACAATATCATCCGCGTATTGTAAGATTTTACAATTATCGCAGTTTACAAAGTACGTTAGGTCATACGTTAGACAAATAAAAAGTAACGGGCTTAGAACAGAGCCTTGTGGAATGCCCTTATATACTCTTCTATGGATTACACCCCGATTTCTATTTTTTATTGCGATCTCGCGATCAAATAAGAGCTGGAATATCAAGTTAACCATACCGACGCCAAACCCCAACTTGTTTAATTTCTGACACAATAGCTTAATATTGACATTGTCATAGGCCGCTTCAATATCTAAAAAGAGGGCTGCTGTATATCCCTTCTTGCCAAAAGTTTCCTGAATGTTACATGTCAAGATCGTCAAGTTGTCCATTGTTGAACAACATGGCCTAAACCCAAACGACAGATTTGGCAGTAAATAATGCGATTCTAAATATTTCTCCATTCTAATTTTAACCAGCTTTTCGAATATCTTGAGAATGCAAGAGGACAGCGCGATTGGTCTGTATGAACTGCCTTTATCCCTTGGTTTTCCTGGCTTTAACAATGGAATAATGGTCTGAATTTTCCACGAAAAAGGAATTATTTGGGTCTGTTTAACTTCATTAAAGATGTCGAGCATAAAATTTAACCCTGTTATTGATAGATTTTTAATCATGACATATAAAATATTGTCACTCCCAGGGGCCGAATTTGGTAAATTGGCAAGCGAAACCTCCAATTCATAAGTAGAAAATGGGCTACTCATACTGTCAGTGGAATCAACATCCGACCAATCCGAAAATGAGGCTTCCTCGGGAACATCTGGGGGTGCCAGCCTATCAGCAAATTCTTCCAAAATGTCTGTCTCAAGTGACTTATTTTGTCGATACCCATGCCCTTTTATCTTTTTAACATTTGCCCAAATTTGTTTTGAGTTTGTGGATGGGTTTATAGATGAACAGAAATCCATCCAAGACTTACGTTTAGCCCTCTTAATGACATACTTAGCTTTAGCTTGTGCTTTTTTCAGACTCAACCAATTATCTAAATTTGAATTATTTTTATATTCAAGGTGAGCATGCTTTCTGTCCTTAATTGCCTCTGCACATTCATTATCCCACCAACATACCCTCGGTTTTTTGCCTAAATATGGCTTAGAGAGAGGAATTGAAGCGAGGGCGGCTTTCAAAATTGACTCCTCAAGAAAGTCATACTTTACTTGACTTGGAGAGGAGCGTTTATGATGTTATTATTTAAAATTGCCTTATACAATGACCAATCTGCCTCTTTAGTCTTAAATTTAGCGATGAAGTTATCTGCGTTCCAAGATAAAGGTGAAGCCGATGGCTTCGAAATAACTATGGGCAAATGATCCGATCCCAGCGAATCCTCTAGGACTTCCCACGTAAAATATGGAGCTATACCTATTGAACACAAAGTAATATCGACGATTGAAGGGTTACTAACACCGAATTGAATCCTAGTTGGGGAGCCATCATTTAATGGGACCAAATTACACTCCTCTGCAAACTTAGCTAGAGCTTCCCCTGTCGATCTTGATACGCACAACCCCAGTCGGGTGAATGTGCATTCATATCTCCCAGTATCATGTAAGGACCTTCCACATCATTAATCAAGCTTGCCCATTCATTATTCGTCATATAAGAGTTTGGCTTGCAATAAATAGATATTATAACTATTTTCAAGCCTGCAGAAATTGTAACCCTCGCCCCGCATATCTGAATCTCGTCTGTGGAATTAAACGGAATGATTTCAAAATCTAGTTCATTCTTAATTAGTAGCATACTACCCCCTTTACCATCAAACCGATCTGCTCTTATACAATTATACCTATTAATTTTAAATAATTGACCATTTCTGAGCCAGGTCTCAGATATGGCTGCGACTTGTATTTGTTTTTCTTGTAACAATAACTCCAAACTTCCCTTGTTTGCGTTAATTGACCTCGAATTCCATTGTAAAAAAGTCACAAAGGAATTATCCTGATTACAATTATCCATTTTTTAAAGTCCCCTTAAATTTTCTATTTCCTAATTCTCACGATAATTTGGGAATTTGCAAGGGTAGAAAAATTTGGAAAAAAAAAAAAAAAAAAAAAAAAAAAAAAAAAAAAAAAAAAACAAAATTTTGAACTTGACTTCTAATATTTTCGGTATTTAATAGTTTAGTACTGACAAAGCTCCTACCAGAATCTAAAGAAAGCCTCCTGTACTATTCATATTATTGATGCTATCTTGGATTAGCAAATCTAAATTATTATTTTCAGATGACAAAAGCTCCCTATTTACCGGGATTTCCTGCTCCAAAATTTTGGACAACACCGAGCTGAACAAGCTCCTTAATGTATTTACCTCTATATTTTTCGCGTATGTCTGACTAGTGGTTATAGGCCCGTTTGGAAAATTAATCAAATTCGATATATTTTGGGTTGCTGGGAACTGTGGGATTGTATTTACATTCCTATAGGGGTGACTCCTGCGACTTACTCGAATTTTTTCATGTATTCTTTGCCTGGGGCTAGCTTTAGCTGTGGCGCTAGGATCCAACATAGGGATGGGGTTAAAATGACTTGCAGAGCTACTTTCCCTTACGGGGTTTATAGCTTGCACTGCATGTAGAGGGCTCGGGTTAAGCGGAGGAAAATGTTCATTGGAGTCGACATTGGCCACTCTATTTGAATATAGATATTTGTTTATTAGAAATTTCTTTGCCTCAATAAAGGAAATATTTTTTTCCCCCATCGTTTGCTTTATAGTTTTTTGAAAAACGAATTCAGGGCAGTCTTTATCTGTAGCCATGTGCGCGCCTTTACAATTTACGCATTGCAAAAAGGTGGAGGGACAACTTTGAAAATTGTGTGCTTGTGCACATTTCATGCAAATCTCCTTTTCATTTTTACAGGCTGCCTCGTAATGGCCAAAAAAGAAACACCTTCTACACTGTTTCACTCTTTCAATAAATAGCTCAACTCGACAAAACACCCCTAAAATCTTTACTTCTGGGGGAAGAGATTGACCTTTAAAAGAGATTACCACTAATGGGGTAGGAACCAATTGAGTGTTTTTCTTTGTAAAAATTCTTCTAGCTTTCACCACCTCCTGATTTGAAACTATAAACTCAACGATATCACTATCCGACAAACTATAATCTATATTCCGAACCAGGCCTTGCCTCATTATCATAAAATTTGGAATGTAGCATATGAAATTGTTTTCTCTAAAGAAAGATTTAACCTTTAACTCATTTGCCGCCTTATAATTAGATATAACGATTTTTGTTTTATATTTATCTATCTTATGTATAGAAAAAATTTGTTTATAAATATTAATACAATTGTCTCTAATCATTTTCCCTATGGACATTGGATGTACACGTACTTGCATATCTAAATTTTCTACATATAAAATGAATGGTCCCTTGTCCTCCGGGCAGTAAGCATTTTGTAAACAAGAATTATAATATTTTTGCCTGTTTGATAACACACTTTCTTGCGACGCTTTCTGAGATTCAGTATTCATTGACTCACCAATGTTCTGCGTATCTTGCTCGTTCTGCGAAAGATTGGAGACCGAAGACATAAACGTTGCTTGGGGAGTCAGGAATTCTTAACTTGCCGCTGATATCCTCAGGTGCATCTATTTCTTCAAGTTTTCGCTTAATCTGTTGCGCCTCACATATCATTTCCGAGGGCGTTGCCTCTTCATTTAAAACTTGATAAGCTGCCGTAATGGCATTGGCAATGCACGATCCACCGTCCCCCACCCCACCCGAATCGTTGTTTACGATGGGCATGGGGTTAAACAGTTCATCTCACCACGCAGTAAAACTAATAATTATTACTTGAATTTTTACTCACTGTGACTCTTACTACTCACTTAATTGAAAATAAAACAAAACACTTGGAAAACTTAGGGAAAATTAGTTAAAAAGTTGATTTAAATACGTAGCGGATTTGTAAACAACCTATCGCAATCTCACGGCTATCGAGAGTCTCCATGAAATTGATTTGAAAGAATAAATAAAGAATTTACATTTTATAAACAAATTCACCTTACTTTTTGATCATAGTGCTATTTTCGATAGATTTACTTTTGAGAAAATAGAAAAATAAACTAAAAAAGTACATCAGTAAAGTACTAGTATTATTCGACCGATTTTATTCAACTTCCTCTAGGCCTCTACTAAATGTGTTAAGCTTATCTAAAAATAGCATCGAGAGATTTGTCGTTTATGAGTAATTCCCTTAACCCACATTTGTTGATATTTCACTTGAAATTCATTCACTTTATCGTGAAAAAGAGTAAAATTCACTCTAAAAGAGAAATCCTCTCTTTTAGTGGCAATTTCGAGAAAAGTGAAATATCAACAAATATGGCTTTAGGGAATTACTCAAAAACTAAAAATCTCTCGATATTCAAATTTTATACTTAAGCTTTTTTTTTTTTTTTTTTTTTTTTTTTTAAACATTCACACTTTTTTTCTCATTCACACACACATTCACACAGTCTTTTCGGCAACTCAGGCCATTTAAGACTTTAGACGATAACCGTTGTAATTAATATATATATATTGGGGGTTGAGGCATTTCTATTTAAGCCATCTGGTATCCAAATGGCTTAAATAAAATCATCGGACTGCCTGGGTCCGAACCCGCGACGTTTGGTATAGGAGGTAGGCACGCTACCTACTACGCCAAACTCGGGGGCATACTTAAGCTTAATACCCATTTAGGATCACGTCACGAGGATTTTGAATAAAATCGTTCAAAGAATACTAGTACTTTACTGATTTCTCTCAAAATCGGCTCTAACAGTTGTGATCATGTTTTGACAGTGTCGAAATACGTAGGCCTATCAAATGAAATTTATACCCCATCATTAGTTTTTTTTATTCTTATATTTAACTCTTATATTTTGAACAACGTATGTACTTGTCATTTAGGTTGCCATTGTCCAAAGGGCGGATCCAGAGGTGTTTCTCGGGGGTAATCTGGAGTGACTGGTCGCACAGCACACGATTTTTTCTTAATTTCGGTAATTTAAAGGCGCATTCTGTACTTGTTTGTCAGAATATAAATACAAATCAAATTTTTAAGTATTAATATTTAAAATTTTACGTTAAAAATAAATTTTTTTGCGAAAAAAGTATTTTTTTTTTTTCAAATCTCGGGGGGGGGGTTAATTACCTTCCCCCCTGTATCCGCCCTTGCATTGTTCTCCCTCAATATTGATTGATCTCAGTCACTACACTGTAAAAAAAAATCTTAATTTTAGTGTATTTTGAAATACTAAATTTAAAAATTCCCCATGTAGGCCCTAAATGATAACTACTATGCATTTATATACTAAATTTACAAATTTATGCGTTCAAATATTTTTTACAACAAAAAAACATTTTGAAATTACAATTTTCTTCGAAAAATGTACTGTAATTTTACATACTTTGTAGAGTAATTTTCGTTGAAAATTGTATTTTTTACGAAAGCAGTTTGGCAGTTCTAAAATTACCACACAATTGCACTCTAATTTTCAAATGTCTTTCGAAAATTACAATATATTTGTAAATGACTTTTGCAAATTACTAAATTTAGTATGTTTTTGTTTATGTAATTTGCTTCCTACACAATTGTAAAATCAACAACATTTTTTTAACAGTGTCCTTTTTTTATACCTTCACCAAATTATAAAAAGTCATAAAAAGTTTTTTTTAATTAATATAAAATCAATTTGCACGAACTTGGGTCTAAAAGAAAATATAAAAAAGAAGACTCGAGGTGTATCCTATCATAACTCTCCCACTTTCTCTCTTTTTCTTTCCCGTATATTGTAATAAAATTTTAAATTATATATAATATATTGGAGATATCCGTTTAGAGGAGATGAAATTCATATTTTATGATGGGATAAGGAAAATGGATTTTCTTGAATTGAATTGAGTGAGAGAGAGAGAGAAAGAAAGAAAATTTTATGAAGGGTTTGAAGTAAAATTTTTTTTTTTAGATTTTGATCAATAATTCATATATACAGATAAATATTTGAATGCAGAGAAATTTATATTGCAAATGATAAAATGTATATATACAGTATACCCTACAAGTCAGCTATGAAATAAAATTTTTCTTTGGGTTTATTTAATCTAATAATTCTATTTGTATAGGAATAAATTCGTTTCTGTTTATATCTAGCCAACCCAAATGACCTAAAAAAGAGCCTGTTAAATATATTCTGCTTTTCCCAATAAAAATCTCTTGAGTGCGTAATTTTTAATTCAGGTTCCTCGTCACCACATTTGACTTTAAATTTGAAAATTTGTTGAATTGTGTATACTTTAATTGGACCCTGTTATGCATTAGTGTGTCAAGCGCCAAAAAATTAAAAATTGAGTTAAGCACGGAATATTGTTGCAAATGCTTTAATTAATAGTATTTTTTATGAAATATGTCCTAAAAAAATTTATATTTAATGTTACTTGCACAATTGACAAAAAAAAAAATTATATATAATTATAATAATCCAATGAAAACAAAAAACTTTAATGTTAATTTTCTCAAAACTCGGTAGCTGGCGCTTGACACACTAATGCGTAACAGGGTCCAATTATACTCGAAATCCCGACCGGAGTTTCTTGTATACAATAATAATATTGTTAAATATATTTAACAATATTAGTTTTTTTTTTATAATTAGGCCCAGGATGTCTGGTAATGGCAAAATCTCCATTTGGCCAGTTAAAATTGTAATCTTAAATCTAGAGCTTGAACATTGACCTTGGCACAAGCAGGGAACCAATCAAGCAGGTACACCCGCTCATGACGTCACTCTTCCTTTATTAATTACATTAATTAAAATCCTCAATTATTGCAAATTCTTAAATGATGTCTTTTAATAGCAGCAATACTTTTACATTTAATATTAGTCCAAGAAAGTAAGACAGTCCTTTTTGTCGGGAAGACAATTCCTGGGCCTATAATTGTCTTAGAATTTTCACAGCCTAGAACGATATGATTAATGTCACATAACGATTCGTTAACACAGGAGCGATACGGGAACTCCCTCAGACCGATACGATGGATATGTGCTGGCGTTGGAAAGTGGCCGATTCTTAATCTATAATACCAATAACAACATTAGTTAGTGCTTAATCTTTTAATGAATAGTAGAAAATTGGCTATTGTGATGATTGCATCTAGGAACTTTATGAGTAGGGCAGCCAGCTGAAATAAAAAAAACTTTTATATTATTTCGTCGACGTTTCGGGAACGCATCGTTCCCATCTTCAGGACGAATTAATTGTTGAATAACAGATGAGTAGTTTTATATGGTACACACAACGAAAAAAATAACATATATTGTGCATAATTGATGGCCATAGGTCCTGAAGATGGGAGCGATGCGTTCCCGAAACGTCGACGAAATAATATAAAAGTTTTTTTATTTCAGCTGGCTGCCCTACTCATTGAGTTCCTTTACTTAATCTTTTAAAAAGATACAGGTTGTCAATCCACTGTTTGGAGGAGATTTTTGGGAATTATCTCAGAGCCAAGCCCCCTTAACACGGTTTGTCTCTCTCCAATAACAATTTCATTTCCTTCTTAAAAAACAATAGTTTAAGTATTTCATATAGGCCTATTTTAATTTCTGAAGATGACAGTAATGTCCAAAGTGTATTATTAGGATAGAATAAAAGGCACAGCAGTTATGTTTTTTCTTTTTTTTCCACAGCGATCTTTCGGTCGCCTATACTCATGAAGATGGTAGCCTAGTCGACCGAAACGTTGTGGGTTTGAACAAAAAAAAAAAAAAAAAGAGAAAAACATATCTGCTGTGCCTTTTATTCTATCCTACTACAGCTATTCGCTTTGCTAAAAAAAGTCTTTCATTTCGCGAATAAAAACTTGAAAGATATCATCTACGTAAACGGTGGCGAACCTATGACACGTATGGGAATTTTTCCGGGACGTTATGGATTTCCACAAAATGCAAAATTTCACAAATCCTAGTCAGAGAATATTAAATGTGAACAAACGACGAATTGATTGTGACATAATTGTGTGAACTTTATTTTTAAGTGGGGGAGAAATGCACAAAGTCAGTTGAGTTTGGCAAATGAGAGAAATTAGAATTAGAATTTTCCTAATTAATATTTGAAGTGTAAAATTGAAGAGCTTATTATAATATTATAATAATAAAACGTGATGGATGCCATCACAAGGGGATATAAGAGAGGCTTTTGTTTCGTAATAGAAGAAGACGAAGGGTTGCTGCTACTGCAATGATGATGATGATGATGATGATGATGATGATGATGTGTCTTTTAATAGGAATTAATTAAAAGACGACGACGATGTCGGTGCAAACAGACACAGACCCTCTCTCTCTCGCTCTCTTTACCTTTTAAATTGGCGGCTAATCTCTGTCTTCATGCTTGGCCGAATCAGTATGGAGTGTGGGAAGGGTGAGGGAGATGTGATCCCAGTGGTGGGGGGAACATAAAGAGAAGGGGAAGAAAATGCGCACGCATAAGAGGGGGGAGGGGGAAAGGGATGAAAAATCCACCCCTTGGCCCGTCGACGCCATATTGGTTGCCTCGATTAACAAATTGCCCGGGAGATAGCGCCACTTTCGTTCACCATGCAATTATTCTGCACACACCAAATTAGAGAGACGCTTCTGCTTAAAAAGATAGATCCTATCCATGTAGGAAATGAAGGTGTCTCCCTCTCTCTCTTTCTCTGAAAGGGAATCAAAGTTCAATATTAAAGCAATTTAATATAATGGACAAAATGGAGAAGGAATATCGATGTGAAAAGACAGAGAGATAGGATTAATAGATTAAAAGAAAAAAAATAAAATAAAACGAAGAGAGATAAGAAAAATAATTGTTCAAAAGAACAAAGAATACGTTCAGCTGAATTGTTTGATTTAAAAAGATGGAATTTATATTTATGTATGTATGACTCTAATTTAAATTTAAAATTATAAGAAAGAATTAAAACAAAAATTAGTTATGCAATAAAAATAATCTGGTGTGACTGGCGCACAGCACACAACTTTCTCTTACCTTCGGTAATCGAAAGTTGTGTACTATGCATGTCACACCAGATTTTTTTGTGTCGATATGTATTTAGTTTCCGACAGTAGGGTACATTCGATTTTCAAGATGTAAAATTTATAAACATGGAAAAATATTTATAATTTGTTACCATAGCAACCATTTCTCCTATCTTTCCAATGGAGTACAAGAGTAAAGTGGTCTTCAGAAGATTTCAATGACAAAATGAGAATATACACTGGTGGACAAAATTAAGAGATGGAAAGCATTTTCACACGTGGAAGAGTGGGAAGGTATTCCACAAGGACTCCTAAACTCTCTTCTTAACAGCATGCATACTCGTTGTGCATGCTGTCTATCTGTCAGAGGTGACCACACACCTTACTAGAGGCAGACCGCACCGTGCTAGCCTCACTTTCACTGCCTTCTTTTATCATGAATTTCAGACCACATCGGACCATTGGCCATAACTCTTGCCAATGAATTTCACTTTCATTGTTGTTTTTGCACACTTTATTGTCATTTAAATAAGATTTTCAAATTTTATTTCTTTGTATATTTAGTATTTCTCGAGATATTTAGAAAAATACTCCATCCTCTTAATTTTGTCCAGCAGTGTACATTTTAAAGAGAACTATAATAAATAAATGATTTTTGAATTTTTAAAAAATCGTTGGGGCGAATTTTGAGAAAATCGAAATAAAACTGAAAAACTACATCAGTAAAGTACTAGTAATTTTTGGCCGATTTTGATTAAAAAAGCTTATTTTCACGCTTTCCCAGCGGGTGACTAACTTAAATATAAAATTTCAACCTCCTAGCTCAGATTCAACTTCATGCTTTACAGGTGAACCCAGACACACCTGCAGACAGACAGACCATGTCGCGAAAGCCCCTTTTTTGGATTCAAGGATCTCAAAACGTGAACATCGAATTTTCGACACGAATCCAATACTTTCTCTCTCTATATATTAATATATATATGAAGTAAAAAGAAAAGTAAAATGTGATAGAAATTGATTTTATTTTTTTATCTAATTTTGTTTCTCTCTTGACCCTCCGCTATTCGTTTTTTTAAGTAAAACAGCCATATTGTTCATCATGTTTGCAAGTCGTATTTTCTTCCAATAGCTAAAATTGCTATTTAGATATCGCTACCAATGGTTTTGGGGAGTGCTTTAGAGGTTTGGGTGATTCGAAAGATCAATGTTTAATAATTCTTTCAAACAAACTATGTATGCTTAAGTAATTACATCTTAATTTGTTAAGATAAATTCCACCAATTTTCCTTAACCTATTCATAAATAATATTTGATTGGAGGAATTTTATTTTTCTTACATAACATCATTTATGTAATACCGTATATGAAATCTTGCGTTCATGTCAAAAATTCGATGTCATTGATTTTGGTTCTGAAATACGTTTTGAGGTCCCCTGAGTCCAAAAGAGTGGATTCCGCAATTTGGTCTATCTGTCTGTG
>JAKCPI010018475.1:0-24571 GCA_023213315.1 Euborellia annulipes
TCCAAACTTCCCTTGTTTGCATTGATTGACCTCGAATTCCATTGTAAAAAAGTCACAAAGGAATTATCATGACCCCAATTATCCATTTTTTTAGGAGTCCCCTTAAATTTTCTATTTCCTAATATCTCCCGTGCTTTGGGGGTTACAAAGGGTAGAAAAAAAAAAAAAAAAAAAATTTTGAACTTGACTTCTATCTATTTTTAGTGTTTAATGGTTTGAGTACTGACAAAGCTCCTACAGAATCTAAAGAAAGCCTCCTGTACTATTCATATTATTGATGCTATCTTGGATTAGCAAATCTAAATTATTATTTCCTCAGATGACAAAAGCTCCCTATTTACCGGGATTTCCTGCTCCAAAATTTTGGACAACACCGAGCTGAACAAGCTCCTTAATGTATTTACCTCTATATTTTTCGCGTATGTCTGACTAGTGGTTATAGGCCCGTTTGGAAAATTAATCAAATTCGATATATTTTGAGGTTGCTGGGAACTGTGGGATTGTATTTACGTTTCTATAGGGGTGACTCCTGCGACTTACTCGAATTTTTTCATGTATTCTTTGCCTGGGGGCTGGCTTTAGCTGTGGCGCTAGGATCCAACATAGGAATGGGGTTAAAATGACTTGCAGAGCTACTTTCCCTTACGGGATTTATAGCTTGCACAGCATGTAGAGGGCTCTGGTTAAGCGGAGGAAAATGTTCATTGGAGTCGACATTGGCTACTCTATTTGAATATAGATATTTGTTTATTAGAAATTTCTTTGCCTCAATAAAGGAAATATTTTTTTCCCCCCATCGTTTGCTTTATAGTTTTTTGAAAAACGAATTCAGGGCAGTCTTTATCTGTAGCCATGTGGGCGTGCCTTTACAATTTACGCATTGCAAAAAGGTGGAGGGACAACTTTGAAAATTGTGTGCTTGTGCACATTTCATGCAAACCTCCTTTTCATTTTTACAGGCTGCCTCGTAATGACCAAAAAATGTAACACCTTCTACACTGTTTCACTCTTTCAATAAATAACTCAACTCGACAAAACACACCCAAAATCTTTACTTCTGGGGAAGAGATTGACCTTGTAAAAGAGATTACCACTAATGGGGTAGGAACCAATTGAGTGTTTTTTCTTTGTAAAAAATTCTTCTAGCTTTCACCACCTCCTGATTTGAAACTATAAACTCAACGATATCACTATCCGACAAACTATAATCTATATTCCGAACCAGGCCTTGCCTCATTATCATAAAATTTGGAATGTAGCATATGAAATTGTTTTCTCTAAAGAAAGATTTAACCTTTAACTCATTTGCCGCCTTATAATTAGATATAACGATTTTTGTTTTATATTTATCTATCTTATGTATGGAAAAATTTGTTTATAAATATTAATACAATTGTCTCTAATCCATTTTTTCCCCTATGGACATTGGATGTACACGTACTTGCATATCTAAAATTTTCTACATATAAAATGAATGGTCCCTTGTCCTCCGGGCAGTAAGCATTTTGTAAACAAGAATTATAATATTTTTGCCTGTTTGATATACACACTTTCTTGAGGCGCTTTCTGAGATTCGGCGTGTATTCATTGACTCACCAATATTTCTGCATTATCTTTGCTCGTTCTGCGAAAGATTGGAGACCGAAGACATAAACGTTGCTTTTGGGAGTCAGGAATTCTTAACTTGCCGCTGATATCCTCAGGTACAACTATTTCTTCAAGTTTTCGTTTAATCTGTTGCGCCTCGCCCATCATTTCCCAAGGCGTTGCCTCTTCATTTAAAACTTGATAAGCTGCCGTAATGGCATTGGCAATGCCGCGATCCCCATACCGTCCACCACTTCCACAAAATCGTTGTTTAGATGGGCACGGCTGAGTTAAACAGTTCATCTCACCACGCAGTAAAACTAATAATTATTACTTGAATTTTTACTCACTGTGACTCTTTACTACTCACTTAAGTGAAAATAAAACAAAACGCAAGGAAAACTTAGGGAAAATTGGTTAAAAAGTTGATTTAAATACGTAGCGGATTTGTAAACAACCTATCGCAATCTCACGACTATCGAGTCTCAGCAACGTAAAAATGTCCAAATATGAGATTAAAATTTTGAAAAATAACCATAGTTTATTTGAAGCAGTCAACATTACAAATGCAAGTTTGAAACTAAGGTGCTATCGGAAACTAAATATATCTCTTCAAAATCTGGTGTGACCAGCGCAGTTACTGGCTTTATATACGAAGGGTAAGAGAAAGTTGTGCGCCAGTCCACACCAGATTTAAATATAATGTTATTATTTGAAGTAAACGAAATGTGTAAGTATGCTGGGTCAACAGTATTAAGGTTATGGAGAAAAGAAAAAAAACCAGCGGATGCTTTTCCGACGTAAATAAATAATTTATTCGCAGATATTTCGGTGGGCTTCTTTCGCGATACTCATCCTCAGTGCTTTAAATTATATGATTGTGGAGTATTAGAAAGTACACGCGCCTGGTGGAATTTTTCTTGTGAGAAATTATCTTAAAGCATACAAAAATTCGATTGTGTCTTATGTATATAGATGTTATTTTTTCTCTCAGTGACTTGCTTCATACGATTTTGTCCCCCTCCATATATAGAATGGCTTCTCAAGCATTTTATGAGGTTTATTAAACGCTCCACAATCATATAATTTGAAGCACTGAGGATGGTTTGCGTTAGGCTTACCGAAATATCTGCGAATAAATTATTTTAACGTGTAAAGCATCCGGTGGTTTTTTCTTTCTCCATAACCTTAATAATGTTATTATATTTATTTAATAAAATCACTCGAAGTTTATTTTGAATGGTCTATGTATAAGTCTTTCAATATACCAGGTATTATTTATTTATTGTTTGTAGATGGCCGTAAGGATGATCAATTTTATTATTGTAAGGACCGTCGGCCAAAAATAAATACTTTTGCTTATTATCTGTTTTATTTGTAGATATTTCGATTCCGATGACATAGAATCATCCTCAGTACAATCAACAGATGTTTTGCAAATCGTTAACTCCTCCCATCCAATATGACAAAACAGCTGAGCATTCCATGAATGCAATTTTCATAAAAATTGAAAATTGCATGAGGATGATTCTTTGTCATTGGAATCGAAATATCTACAAATAAAACAGATAATAAGCAAAAGTATTTATTTTTGGCCGACGGTCCTTATAATAAAATTAATATATTATTTATTCACTTTTTATTATTTTAGCTCACTTTTTGGTGTAATTCTTACTTACTTCATTTTCAAAATCTTACAGCTGGAAAGATTTATAACTTACAAGCGTGAATATCAAGTTTAGTCTATTTGTTAAAATTTTTTTTATTTACTATTTTTATAGAATTCTTTTCCGAAAAAGCATCATCAGCATATTTGTTCTGTTTTAATCGGATTAATTAAAAGCAAGGCGCTGAAAATGCGCACGTCCCCTCTCTCTCTCTCTCCATGGACCGGAGATAAGAACTACGCTCTTCTAGCACGCACGCAGCGCCTACGAATGTCTTGATAAAAACTTAAAACGGCTTTATATCTGGGCAACGATGGGAGAGGGTGGGAAGACGTCCTTTTGCCCAAAGACGACGCAGCAGAAGGGATAATTAAATGGCAGCAGTTTCCTTCACCTTATGGGGAAAAAACGGCAAGAAAAGAACAAAGAGTTATTCAAATGAAAATAGGAAGAAAAAGCCTTTGGCGGTTCCCCACCCCCTTTATAGGATGTAGAAGAAGAAATCCTACGAAATGTCCATGTTCAAATATGAATTTGAATTTAATAATTTCATCCCTCTCTGTTACTGGAATTTGATGGTTCTATTATTTAAATAAAATTTTCAAATTTTAATCGGAACCTATGTACAATGAATGATACATGACATTTTTGGAACGAAGTTTTTTTAAGCGGCTTAGAGTAAGGTGAATTGAAAGAAATCGTCACGTAACACCTTAATAATAAATTTTTTAGTTTCTCTTACCTCTATATATGTTAATATATAGAGAGAAAGTATTGGATTCATGTCAGAAATTCGAGATTTTGATGGATATAGACGTTTTGAGGTCCCCTGAATCAAAAAAGTTGTTTTCGCGACATGGTCTGTCTCTCTGTGTGTGTTCAATTTTAAGCATGATGCAATTTAGCTACGAGGTTGGAATTTTATATTTAAGTTAGGCACCCCCCTGGGGCAGTGAAAATAAGCTTTTAAAAATTTCAAAATCGACCAAAGAGTACTAGTACTTTACTGGTGTACTTTTCAGTTTTTACTTTCTCTTACCTCTATATATATGTTAATTATAGAGAGAGAAAGTATTGGTTCATGTCAAAAATTCGATGTCGAGATTTTGATGGATCTTCACGTTTTGAGGCCCCTGAATCAAAAAAGTGGTTTTCGCGACATGGTCTGGTGTGTGTGTGTGTGTGTGTCTGTCTGTGAACAAAATATCTCAAGAACAAAAAGAGCTAGGAAGGTTGAAATTTTATATTTAAGTTAGGACTCCCATGGGACGTGACACGAAAGCTTTTGAACAAAATCGGCCAAAGAGTACTAGTACTTTACTGATGCAATTTTTCAGTTTTTTCGATTTTCTCAAAATTTGCTCCAACGATTTTTTTTAAAATTAAAAATCAATTATTTTTTAGATTCTCAAATAAAAATGTATATTCTCATTTTGTGATTGAAATCTTCTGAAGACCACTTTACTCTTGTACTCCATAGAAAAGATAGAGAGAAATGGTTGCCATGGTAACAAAATATAAATATTTTCCCATACTTATAAATTTTTACATCTTGAAAATCGAATGAACCGTACTGTCGGAAACTAAATACATGTCGACACAAAAAATCTGGGTGACAAGCACAGTACACAACTTTCGATTACCGAAGGTAAGAGAAAGTTGCTGTGAGTCACACCAGATTTTTTTTCGATTTTCTCAAAATTTGCTCCAACGATTTTGATTGAAATTCATAAATCAATTATTTTTTTAGATGATCTTTAAAATGTATATTCTCATTTTGCCATTGAAATCTTTTGAAGAACACTTTACTATTGTACTTCATAGGAAAGATAAGATAGAAATTGTTGTCATGGTAGAAACATATAAATATTTTTCTGTTTATAAATTTGAGGTTAACAGCGCCAGAACGGCCTAACCCACATTTTCACTTTTTACTTTCTCTTACCCCTATATATATTTTAATATATATAGAGAGAGAAAGTATTGGTTTCATGTCAAAAATTCGATGTCGAGATTTTGATGGATATACACGTTTTGAAGTCCCCTGAATCTAAAAAAGTGGTTTTCGCGACATGGTCTGTCTGTCTGTGAACAAAATATCTCAAGAACGAAAAGAGGTTGAAATTGTATATTTATGTTAGGCACCCCCCCATGAGCAGTGGCGTCATTTCAACTTTTTCTTGGGGGGGGGGGCAAATTTTTTCTTGGGGGGCAAACATTTTTTTTTTCTTAAAATTTACTTACAAATGGGTACTCAAATTTGGCCAAAACATATTTAATTTAATTAATTGTTTAATTTTGTACAGTTTGTATACTCGTAGATGTATTTTGGAGTATTTTATTTAAAATAATATAAAATTTTATAGAAAATTTGCCCCCCCCCCAATGACGCCACTGCCCATGAGACGTGATACGAACCTTTTTAACAAAATCGACCAAAGAGTACTAGTACTTTACTGATGCACGTTTTTCGATTTTCTCTAAATTCGGTTCAACAATTTTTTTTAAAATTCAAAAATCAATTATTTTTTAGATTCGCTATAAAATGTATATTCTTATTTTGTCATTGAAATCTTCTGAAGACCACTTTACTCTTGTACTCCATAGAAAAGATAGGAGAAACGGTTGCCATGGTAACAAAATATAAATATTTTCCCAATATAAATTTTACACCTTGAAAATCGAATGTACCGTACTGTCGGAAACTAAATACATGTCGACACAAAAAATCTGACAAGCACAACTTTCCTTTAAAAAAGGTAAGAGAAAGTTGTGTACTGTGTGACTAGTCACGCCAGATTTTTTTAGTTTTTTATTTCACGGGAATTTCTACATTACAACTGACTTGAGCAAGATCTCAGTTTCGGTCACACTCCGTAAACATCTATCTTTTTTTAGCCCCTTCTTCGGCTACTGAGGCCATTTCGGGATTTGACATTACTGGAATATAGAATCCATATTTGACTATTACCGGTATATATTACTGGTATATAAAAACATAGTATCGATGGCTACCGGTGGACGGTTAACAATCATTAGGCCTACAATAAATTTTTTTCATTGTATAATTTTGTACATCCTCAAATTACATAAAATTCTCTAATTTTGATATTTATTTAAATGATTAATAAAGCAAAAGTTTAATTTATTTCTCAGGCTAATTTCATCAATAATCATATTGTTTAGATTGGTATAGTCATCAGACAGAGAGAGTGAGAGGAGACCAGTTTAATGAGAGAGAGAGAAATAGAGCTCCATCCTATGTGAGTAGAGGTGGGATTATTTATCCTCAACTTTGAATTGATCAAAGGATTGATTTTGGGGAAATTAGGTGTGACTAGTTGAACGATTATCAGCTAATTTAGGATAATCAGATTTCTGTTTACTGCTTTGTAATTGAACTCGGATTTGAAACAAATGGCTCATTGAACAACGAGGAGATAGCTTGACCAGGCAGATAGGGAGGGAGGAACTTTACGGTAACTAATTAACCTGGAAGATTAAAATACATGATCTTTAATGAAAATCTTAATTTTCATAGTTCCTCCACTAAAAATCCGATAAATATGAGTTTTTTTTTCTTTTTTAAGAAATATGAAAGTTTTAACTTACATTAACCTATCTACCTCATTCAAACTGGTGCGTGTTTTTTAAATATTTTTTCATACTAACTAATTAAATATCTAAAATGACTGCACTCTAAACGAATATGAGTTTTTTTTAACACACACTTTTTTCCCATTCACACAGTCTTTTCGGCAACTTAGACCATATAAAACTTTTTACGATAGCCATTATTATGAATATACCACCCTATATATATATTTGGGTCCAAGCATTCTTATTTAAGCCATTTGGTATCCAAATGCCTTATATAAAACCATCGGGATTGCTTGGGAACCGAACCCTCGACTCTTGGTATACAAGGCAGGCGCGCTACCAACTACGCCAAGTCCGGGGGCCAAATATGAGTTAAAATTTTTTGTTGAAATTTAAAAATTTTAAATATAGAATTCATTTATTTTTATTATGCCCGTTTATCTACATGCCATTGAGCTAAAAACGATACATTTTATTTTAAAAAAATATTTTTTTTAAGTTCCCCCTTCCCCACTTTGGTTCTTGTCTTGAGTCAGGCCCTGGATGAGAGCAAATAATATCCATTATCGCACTTGAAATTTAAATAAATCAAATCTAAATTAAATATTTTTTTTTTACAATTTAAAAAACACTCACAGTTTTTTCCCATTCACACTCACATTTACACATCCATACACACAGTCTTTTTGGCAACTTAGGCCATTTAAGACTTTAAGCGATACAAAGTATTTGGGGGTCCAGGCAGTCGCGGTCCCAGGATTTTGTCAAGGGGCCCAAATTTTTTTTTTTTTTTTTGTTATTCATTTAAGCTCTTTTTCGGCAGCGAAGGCTATTTAGACCTATTCTATATATTTATTTCACCTGAATTGGTAGCCAATGGCCTAAAATTTATGATGTAGGGAAGGTAAAGAATAGGATGGCGCAAAAAACCGACTAATTTTTTTTTCAATCTCGTATGACAATATTTTAGTATATCATGTTTTAAGAGACCTCTCCAAAGATGAGCTCAAAAAAATTTTTTAAGAGTCGATCAAAATTTTAAAAAATTTCCAAATTCGTCAAAAATCGATTTTTTTTTTCTTTTTTGAATTTTTTTCTCGTTATGGTCGAATTTTATAGTCGAAAAAAATAAGTTTCTCAAATTTTCAACTTAAAATATTAATTTTTAAAGGTCCCTCAAATTTTTTTTTTAGCTCGTCATAAAGGCGACATCCTAATTTTTTGTAGTCAAATTAAAGACAAATAATATCATAATATTCATTAAAAACTGTCTGGGATCCGAACCCGCGACCCTTGGAATACAAGGCTAACACCCTAGGGGGTATGGAAAAATTTTTGAAAATTAGGCATTGAAATTTGCGTTTTTAGCTATCCTGAAATTTATAATTTTTTTGTTTAGTTTTAAAATATTAAATAAAACTTTTGAATTTTTGTTCTCCAATGGGGGGGGGGCGGGCCCTCTGGGCCCCCTGGGACCGCTAGTGGGTCCAGGCATTTTTATTTAAACAATTAAAATTAGATGAGGATTAGTATAGAGAGATTTAGTTTTATTTTAATTATAAATTTTTTCATTTATTTCAAATAAAGAGAAGAAAATTATTTTCAAATTTTAATAGTGAAATATGGAGCTATAAATGGAGCTGCTATAAATAGATAGTCTAATAATTGACCCAGAAATTTTCAGAAGAGAAAATATAGATTTGGATCTTCATTTCTTAGAGAGACAAAACTCTTTGATATGTCACTGTTAAAATTCTAAGAAAAAAAAGAAGAAGAGCTTAACATGCAACATATGAATTGTATTCATCATATTTATTCGCCATTATTCCCTCTGATGAAATCTATTGTCTTTGTCTTTGATATAACCAACTCAGAGAAATATTCCCCAATCGAATTGTTTTCCAATCATCCCCCTCTGATGTTCTCTTTTTTCATCTGTAAAAAAAAAGAAAAAAACAGAAGAGAAGAAGAAGAAGAGTTGAATGACAGACAAGTTTCATTAAAAATATCCTTCGATTCATTTTATTTATTTATTTTTTTTTTCATTTATTTACTTTACACCCTGTTGATTGACAGTCTTAACAGAAGGTGAGTCATTTAATGAAATGTTAACGTATCAATTTTGATTTTCTTTTTGACGTCAATGAGAACTTTCCAAATTATTTAATAACCTCCCCCCCTCTCAAATATTTAAACTAAATATTATGCGCTTTGTTCGTTGCCAATGTGATTAGAGATTGTGGTTTGTAGGAGGAAAAGGAGGATCATGAGTGATGAGAACTAAAATATATAGGGTGTTCCCAAGGGAGGAAGAAGAGCCCTGCCCTAAATAGAGAGTCTGGAATCCTTAAGCCCTCAGCCGGATCTATTATAAGCTGTCTCTCTCCTCTCTCTCTCTCTAAGAGAATTGTTACTTTATAATGCAACAAGCCTAGGGATTTAGCTTAACTAAATTTCAAGCAACCTTTTATATAAAATGCAACTAGATAGAGAAAGAGAATTTTGTAATCGAGGCCTTTAAAAAAACACTTTTTTGCATTTTCCAAGAGATGTGTTTTGAATTTCTAATCTGAACAGAGACAAGTTTGTAAAAATAATTATTTTTTTATTAATTGAATAATTAAAAAAAGAAAACATTTTAAATTTTTTTGTCTATTTATTCGATATTCTTTGGGCTAAATGCCTTTAATAAAAATAACAAAAAGATATAAAATTGTTTGATCAGACTGTAGTTGAATGTTTTGTAAAAAGAAATGCGGAGTCTTTTTTTGTTAAATAAAATATTTTAATTACACTTTTTAATGACTTTTTGTCAGAGGTTCTGTCAACAGTGAAATTTGAGAAAAAAAATTCCGTCATTGTTGGTAGTTTAAGTTTTTTGACAACACTATTTATTTTAATATAAAGTATTAATACTTTGACCATTTTTTGGAATAATAAAAACATCGTTTATCCGATTTTCTTCAAAAGTTATTATGTAGGATAAATACCCCAAAAAGGAAAATATTCCTTCCAATTTTCAAAAGGGGCCGAATTTATAATTAATATAAATTCAACTCACATAGTCTTTCACACTCCCACAATTTTTCTTTATTCTCTTTTTCGCCCCCTGAGGGCTTTTAAAGTTTTACTTTACTTTATATTTATTTATAGATATAGATGGCCCGGGGACGTTCCACACGGGCTTGTTTTCGAGGCCACCCATCGCAGCATCGATTTTGGTGTATGTTGCTCCCAGGCCTCTCATTTTACTTTTTTTTTTTTAATTTCATTTAAGGGGGCTCAGGAGTGAAGTGGTTACGCATATTTTCCCGATAAGATGGAGTAGTGTATCATAAAAAGTATGCCCAAAAATCATGTAATTCAAAAATTTGCCAAGGGATGTCAGAATAGTAGCTAATAATGTTTAATGCATTTGGTTGATTTTCATTGATCTTTTAACAATAAATACTTTATAAATGTTATTATATTATGTATCTTTTATGCCCGGGAGCCGTGGCTCAGTGAGAAGACATTAGCTTCTCGCACTGGAGTCCCGGGTTCGCCTCCCTCCCAAGCGAGAAAAATTTATTTCATTTGATTTGACTACAAATCATTTGAAATAAATAGGGATGGGGTCTAAATGGCCTTAGATGCCGAAAAAAGACCTTAAAAAAATGTATCTTTTATAAAAGCATAAAAATATATAAATATAGGCTAATACTATATCGTCTGTTAGACTAGCCTTCCATCTATTGCAAGAATGCTGAACTAGTTTGACAGTTGGTTTTTAAGTTTTTTATTTATACAATGTCTCGCTGGGAATGTTTTGATATAAATGAGTATTTTTCTCTTTCCTAGTCTTAGTTGGTTTTTAAATAAATCATCTAAGCTTATTTTAAAAATATCTTAATTAATATGTGATTAATAATAACAATAAATTCTTTTTAAATTAAAAAAAAAATTAAAGATTATTGGGACTGATTGTTTTTTTATATTTGCTTGATAACAAAAAAATTAATTACGATAATTTTTTAATAAGTCATTAAAAAAATTATAGCTCGATGTCCCAATAATCTCTTATGAATTTAATTCATTTAAAAAATTACTTATAATAGTCTATTTTTTTTTTAAGTACGTTTAGACGTCGCTCCTGAACCCCCCTTAAGGTCTTTTCGACATCGGAGGCCATTTAAACCCCCGTCTCTATCTATTTAAATTTATTGGTTGCCAATTAAATTTTTGTCGCATGGGTCGGAATGCGAACCCTTGACTCCTAGCACAAGAGGCAGAAACTCTACCACTGGCCCAAAGGCAAACCTCTCTTCTAGGTTGTTGTTTGATTTTATATTGTTGCCTTTTTGACATTTTCCCTCCCCTTTTGCTCTTAATCTTTGTTAACGCCCATATTCTCAATTAGTAAAGTCACTATTTTATTAATTGTTTTTGATTTTGTTAGGTTAGAAACATAAAACATATTTTATGTGAGTGTAGTTAAAATATAACGAATTTCAAAATGAAATAATAAATTTTCTACCCTATTAAATTTTTAATCAAAATAAATAATTATTTTTTGACAAAATAAATATTTTACTATCATTATATTTATAATCACCCTACAGAAATGAGTATATTTTATATAGGATGTACATAAAATAACGGTTCGGGGACAAGTGTAAGCATCTGTTGCTGACCTAAAAGTTAGAGATTAATTACTTACAAATATATTTAATATTTGATCCGATTATATCAATTCACCCTGATAGAGAATTTAAGTTATTAATTATTTCCAATGAAAAAAAAGTAAATATATGTCGACATTAAAAAATCATCCCACCCCAGATTTTTTATTATAGTTTTTTTTTTTTTTTAATTTTTAATATAATTATACCTACATTCAGATAGTACTGCGACTATCTAAGTATTTTTATATATAGAAAATAATAAGCTTAACATTTTTTTTTTTTAATAAAAATTTTTTGGAATATTTTATTTTTTTTTTCACTTTTAATAATTAACTTATATTTTGACCTCGGGCTTGGCGTAGTTGGTAGCGCGCCTGTCTTGTACCCCAAGGGTCGAGGGTTCGGATCCCAGGCATTCCGATGATTTTATTTAAGCCATTTGGTTACCTGATATCGTTTAAAGTCATAAATGCCCTTAGTTGCCGAAAAGACTGTGTGCATGGGTGCGTGAATGGGAGTGTAAAAAAAGTGTGAGTGTTAAAAAAAATATTTTAATTAATATAAAGTGTTAACAAACCTTACTTTTAAAAATGTGGAAAATATATATTTAAACCATTTTTCAAACAGGTTCATAATATAAATCTAACAAACGGATAATATTTTCATGTTCACCCTGTATATAGATTTTCTCTCTCTCTCACTTTTTCTTTATCTCTTGTTCTAATATAAACTTTTAATTGTGCTGATATAAAAATTTGATTTATCGATATCTTGGATTTGGATTTTAACTTACTAGAGAGAGAAGGGAAAAATTATTAAGTGTCAAAACAATAATAACTTTTTTAAGGATGAATAAACGTCAATAGATGCGGAAAATATGTTTCTATCACTCAGAGAGCTAATAACGAGAAATTTATGAGAGGATTTGAAATGGACCACACCCTTGTGAACAGTTAAAAAAAAAAGTTGAAAAATTACATACTTATTGGATTATTGTTTATGCACCGAATCATATATGTTATACGAGAGTGAAATATTTCCGTTTAGTGGCTATGAAATTGTTTATCAAAATATCATATATCTATACTCGTATTTAAAAGTGAGAAATGGTCGTCAATCAAGTAATTTTTTCATTTGAATAGTTTGATTTTTTTTTTTAGTAATTTCAGAAAAGAGAGAGTGAAATACTTTTTTTGTACGTCTGTCATAATTAGTTAATTTATATCTCATTCCAAAAAGAATCATTCAGGACTAGTCTACTCCCTGAGAATTTTTTTAATAGCTTTAGGATTAATAAATTAAGCAACAAATTCATGTGAGAAGTGGCTGTAGAATTTAATTAGAGACAAGATTTATGATATTACGAACAAGAATATTCACATTTTCACAATATATTTGATATACTTATTATTATTGTTTAGAATACATGATTTACACATTTTTTTTTTATAAACATTGCAATTCTACAATTTTCAAACCAAATTCTTTTATCAAATGTTAATTCTAAGGACAGTCGGCCAAAAAATAAATACTTATGCGTATTATTATTATGGATTTATAAAAATTGCTGCTCAGCTATTTTGTCATATTGGATGGGAGAAAGTAACGATTTACAAAACATCTGTTCATTGTACTGAAGATGATTCCATATCACTGGGATCAAAATATTTACAAATAAACGGATAATACGCAGAAGTATTTATTTTTTGGTCGACTGTCCTCAGAATTAATATTTGATTTTCCTTACGGCCATCTACAAACTAATTCTTTTATATATTTTGTAATCAATGGAATTAATGTTTCAAAAGCTTTACAAAATTATTATGAAAGTTTTTAATTTTATATTTTTTTACATTATTAATTATTTATTAAAAATATAAATACTATTCAAAGTTTCAACAGCTTGTGCTTCCGTCGTTTTCAAGTTTTCAACTAACACCGATGTCCCTTAGAGGTTAGTTCGCTTGAGTTGGAGGAAGTGAACTAATCTCTAAGTGACATCTACGTGAAATTAACATTTTATATGCAAGTGCACGGTACTCGAAACTTTGTACAGGAGTTTTCCACACCAGATTTTTTTAAAGAATTAAAAAAATACTATTAAATTGTTGTATGTTTAGTTTTTCCTAAATAAAAAAATTTTGTTTGACGTTATTATTGGCCAACACCAAGGACTTAGACGTGTGCACGTCGACGAAAGTTTCTCTCGCGAGGCTCATCCCTTCTATGTGGCATCTGCGTTTACTTTTTACTGATGAAAAATATCCAACCAGCCGACTGGACAGGTTTATTGCCTCACATTTGTCGATGCCTTCGCCTTTCGTGCGTTATATATAAAGTTAATTCAGATACACACATACAGAGACAACAAGATCCTCTCTTTCTTGATGGAATTGTCTTATACCAAGATGTGGGTGTTCTCATCTCATCATTCCTTATTTCGTATTCGTTGTTCTACGTCTCTTTTAGATCATTTTCTCCTTTTGGAATAAAAACCTATTGTCTTCTAGCTTCGATAATAATTAAATATTTTTTTTTTTTTTTTTTTGGACTCGCTTCTTGACAACGTAAACATAAACAATTGTGTTTATATAGAGAAGTTAAAAATTTTAATTTTCCTTAATATAAAGCTTGGTTTTGTATATTTTAACGTTAGTTTTGTTTTTTTTTATTCCTTCTTCGCCTGGATTGAAAAAATTTTTTGGTGAAGTAAGTGGAATTTATTTTAAAGTTAGTTATCGGAACTATAACCCCAAATAAGGGGTTAGGAAAAGCATGGCCTCCGCAAGCGATGGGGGAGGGAACTTTCCAGAAGCCATCAGCTCTGCAATAGTCACGATATATCAAAGTGATTCTTCCGAAGCCAAGCAGAAAGAAGAGGATAGAGAAATGGATTGTGAAATGAATCTGAAAAGAAAAAAGAATCAAGTTCTTCCTGAAAAGGCTAAACTCAGGCCAACAGAAAGACAGTTAAGTACCATTAATGTGTCGCAAGCCCTTTCTTCGGCCTTATATGCACTGAGAAAAAATTTGGTTTTGTCAACTAAATGAGTTTAGTTGAAATTTTATTTAGTTAAGACAACTAAATAATCTTACGACTATGAAATCGTAGTTGGGGCAACGAAAACAATTTCATAGCGACAAATAAATGGTTTGGTTAAAACGATTTGACTAGGTCAATTACATTATTGTAACGGTAACAAAATTTCTTTGATCAATGCTACTAAATATTTAGTCAAGAGTCAACAATATCATTTGGTACCCACAAAAGATTTTATCATTATGACAACAAAATTATTTTGTTGCTACTAATAAACGGTTTAGTTGAAACGGTATAATTGGAACAACTAAATTTTTGCAAAGATTACTAAATTATATTCATTGACGGCACTAAATATTTAGTAGGTAGTAGTAGTTTAGAGACAACAATATCATTTAGTATCCACGAAAAACTTTATTCATTGAAACAAAAAATCATTTTGTAGAAAATTCGAAATTAATGCTGCTACTGTTAAAATTTTCTATATTAATTTTACAAACAATTTTTTTCCCCAATGTTTTGGTAACAATTATTAAATTAAATACTTAATAATAAAATAATAATAAATAATTATTAAATTTAATATTATTTAATTCCAAATTTTAATTTTCCAAAATATTATTTTTTATTTAATGAAATTTATTATTATTATTTATTATATTATTATTTATTTCTCAAGTAGAAAAACGGATTTTTTTTTTTTTTAAATTTTTCTAACGTCTTTTAACGACATTTATGTAAAATTGAAAAAAATTGACCGTCTTTCGAATACAATTCAATTGGCTTTGCTCCCTCTCGCCCAGTAAAGTCGCCTTGCTAATTCATATTAATTTGCGTCCTGCAAAATAAACACGACAGCCCTTGTCGCTATTATTATTTCTTTTGTTACATTTACATTACCCTTATTTATTATAATTCTGATTGACAATTTTATTTTTTCATAAAAGTATTTATATCATGAATGACGAAATTGCATCAGTTTTACTGAAAGAGTGGAATTTGGAAAAACATTAAGAAGAATTCAAACGTAAGTACATAACGATATAATTATTAAAATTTTCCTTCTTTTTTTATCATCTTTATTTTTTATAATTCATAAATAAGTCAGTAAATAGCGATTTTCTTCTTTCAGTCGAAACAATATTAAGAAAATACTGAAAAGGGAAAAATTCTACTTGAATCTCGTCCGGCTGATAAAAAATTGCAGGATACGAATAGAGATTTTGTACCAGGTAGTTCGATTAATTGTAGCAAAAGTTATAAATGCCTATCTATAGCAGGTACAAAAAATATCAATTTTGTTTCTCGCCTTTTTATATTGTCATATTTTAAATTACTAATAATAAGTTAATTTCTTGTTTTTATAGAATCTGCAATGATGTTGGGATGGCCTAGGAAAGCAAATAGTAGAACTATTTCAAGCCGAGCATCTCGACTGCTATTATATTCCAGCAATAGGTAAACTAAATCAAAAGATAACAAATCACACATATCAAAAGGAAACGAAATCAAGGATAAGACCGACACCTCTCTCAACTTACCTCCAAAACTTATTAAAAACGACACCTTTAAACGAAGGTAAAAAAGTAATTTATATTAACTAATTTTTAACATTTGTTACTTTGAATATGTGTCTCTATAGCCTTCGGGCCTTGGATGTTAGGGTTGTACGTGCTGGCCTTGTATACCAAGAGTCGCGGGTTCGGACCCAGCAGTCCGATGATTTTGATTCAAGCCATTTGGATACAAAATGGCTTGATTAAAAATGCCTGACCCCCAAAAAAAAAATAATATATATACAGGTATATATATATTTTTTTTTTTTCTATAACGGTTATCGTAAAAATCTCGAAGTTTTCAAAAAAGACTGTGTGCATGTATGTGTGTGAAAAAAGTGTGAATGTTTAAAAAAAAAATATTACTAACTTGTAAGCTTAATAATATATTTTTTTTTTCGGATCGTAGGCGTTTAACTGAAAATTTTCAGAAAATTATTCAATAAAGGGTATTAAAATCGCGTTTTTAATCTTAATATAATAATTGGGAAAATGGGAATGATAATGGGAAATCAATAGACGCATGTTAAAAACTGAGAACAATATTTATTTAGTAATTAAAGATTTGAATCTTTTTAAAAATTGAATAATTAAATCTCACAATTATTTTTTTATAATTCGTCATATATATTAAATTTCAACTTTCCTATCACGGCTTGAATCGCATGTCGCGATTGAAGAACGAAAAAAATTTGAGCCCCTCAAAAAAAATTTGAACATACAATTCAAATGTTCACGACGAGGAAGATGGCGTCTACAAGAAAATTGAAATAAAACTCCCAAAATCGAAACGTTTTACACATTGAGAGGTGTAAGCTTCAGGATCAATTTCTCTCAAATCAATTATAATTTTTAATAAAATAATAATTTTAGATTAAGAACTACTTGGAAAAAAAAATTTGTATTTGGTACCCCCCTCCTCTAAACTACGCTTCTGATTCACTCAGAGATTGTTGGAAATATCTTTCGAGGAGGGTTAGGCCCTTCCTTTCTCCTCCCTCCCACGACAATATTACTGTCATTAGGGTGAATCAGTACTACTTGGAAATAGGTTAGAGATAAAATATAGAGGAGATAACATAAAATTATTCATTCGATCATGAATATTCTTTCCTGTAAATAAAATCAATAGGGCCTACAAGTAACCACCGAATCATTTTTTGGATGACATTGGTGATATAATAAATTAACAATTAGTTTAATCACATATGTCGGCTAATTCAAAGAATGAAGAAAATTTATATTTTCTATATTTTTGAAAGACTAATTAATTCTCTGGTTCAAATCTCAATAGAGCTCGAATTATTTGAGTAATTATGATGTGTAAAGGAGAAATTTTGCGCCCAAAGTGAAACATATTAACTTGACTAGTGAGAGGTGTATATAGTCAATACTAGTAACATTTTATATGCAATGAAGTTAGCAACATATACTGTATATAGCATCATCTCCATGAAGTTAATCACTATCATCACAGCATGTGTTTAGATAAAAAGCATGATTTACTTTTTTGTATTTGATTTGAAAAAGACCTTAAGGTGCGCGTCTCGAAAAACCGTTAAAACACGATTGACTCGAGGCGGCACGAGATGGCGTTAGCGTTCCCCCATTGAAATACACGTAACTTGTTCCATTTCATTCTAGACTTTCCAGCTAATTAATTAAGGGTAAAAAATTAATTATTTTTTAACACAATGATTACTAATTTAATTATCTACAACTTATAGAGCTCCTTTTTTAAAATATCTTTTATTTAATGCGATTAATCTAAAAAAAAAAATTTTTTTCGAAAATCAAAAAAAGGGCTTCTATAAGTTGTAGACATTTTAAATAGCTTTAATTTTAAAAAAATTTGAGGTCGATAGCTTCAAAATTGTGGCCGCTGGAAACTCCCAAAATTAGCACCCCGAGACGCGAACCTTAAATAAATAAAAAAAAAAAAAATTTTAATAAAAAATTCACAATGGGAAAAATATAAAATTTTCAGGGTATTGCCCCCCCCCCCCTGTCCGTAACAATCTTGCTTTTTGTGTAAGCACTTGGTGTGATGATAGTGTCTGTCTTCATGGGGATAATTGTGTATGTTGCTAACTTCTTTGCATGCCCACGGGGCGTGGTGTAGAGGTTAGCGTGCTAACCTCATATACCAAACGTCGCGGGTTCGGACCCCAGGCAGTCCGATGATTTTATTTAAGCCATCTGGATACCAGATGGCTTAAATAAAAATGCCTGGACCCTAATATATATAAATTCATAAATAACGGTTATCGTAAATGTCTTATATGGCCTGAGCTGCCGAAAAGACAGTGTGAATGTGTGTGTGAGTGGGAGTGTGAATGAGAAAAAAAGTGTGAATGTTTAAAAAAAAAAAAAAAAAAAAAAAACTTCTTTGCATATAAAATGCTACTAACTTCACGTAGGTCTCCTTTGGAGGTTAGTTCATTTGGGTGTGCACAGTATTATTAATTTCTAGAAAGTTTTAACAGCTCCGCCGCTAGAAACCAGAAAATAACCAATAACTTTTAAGCAAATAAAAACCAACTAATTTCTGCTAACGAATGTATTTTAGATATAGAACTTTAAATTATTATATGGAACCTGTTATGCAATAGTGTGTCAAGCACCAAAAAATTCAAAATTGAGTTAAGCACGGATTATTGTTTCAAATGCTATAAAGAAAAATATTTTTCTCAAATCTTATTTTCACGCCCTAGGGGGGTGCCTAACTTAAATATAAAATTTCAACCTCCTAGCTCAATTCCTTCATGCTTTAAATTGAACCCAAACAGACACACAGAACATGTCGCGAAAACCACTTTTTGGATTCAAGGGACCTCAAAACGTGTATATCCATCAAAATCTCGATAGCGAATTTTTGACATGAATCCAATACTTTATCCCTATTATATTAACATATATATAGAAGTAAGAGAAAGTAAAAATTCAAATCCGAATTGAGATTAGTTCTATAATAAAAAAGATGCGCTAACTCACCCCAGTAAAATTCTAAGTGGACTAATCATTTTTTACTTTTCTACCTAATGAAAAAAATCCCTACAAAATTCTGCAAGGTATTCGAAGGGTTCCTAAGTTACCCTGTGTTATTATTATCTGTTTATGAGAGTTTCGAAATCTTCAAAAATTAATTCCGCCCCAGTAATAAGAAATTTTAGAATGAGATTAAAATGTTTCTATTCTACTATACATGTACTATTTAATAAATATTGAATATAAATTTTAACTCAAACGGAATGCACTTATTTTTTAGTAAAAGTATTAAAAGACATTAATATCTTTATGCATTATAGGGGATGGGGCATTAAACCCCCTGGTTAATGCCTTCTTAGCTCCCCCCCCCCCCCCTTTAAGGAAATTCTAGCCTTCACCGCGAAATTACTCTTAAAATAATTTGAATACATTTATTAATAATTATTTTAATTTTTATTTTAATTTTCAACCCTTAATCCACCCCTGAGTAAAAGTATAATAAGGAAATTTGATTAAGAAAAATATAGGCCAAATAGAAAGAATATACTGACTTAAGAAAAGATAAAAAAAATTCCCTCAGGCTTGGTATAGTTGGTAGCGTGCCTACCTTCTATACCGAACGCCAAATAACTTAAATTGAAATGCCTGGACCCCCAATATGTATATTATTAATTAATAACGGTTATCGTATATAGTCTTATATGGACTGAGTTGGCGAAAAGACTCTGTGTATGTGTGTGTGAATGTGAAAGAGAAAAAAAAGATAAAAAATAAAAAACTAATTTTTTTTCAATGACACCTACACTCCCCCTCCCCTTTTCAACAGCTTATATTTTCCCTCTACCCTTAGTGCAATCAAAATATTTAATTTCATATTCAAAAGAATCGTTTTTCGTAGTCAAATTATTTGTTTCTATCATTTTTTTTTCCATGATAAAATGCATAATAATTACCTTTAATAAGACACTCAAGAGGGTGTGTTGGATGACGGTGAGGACAGGGTGGGTTGCACTATATTAATTATTCACTTTGATTCACTTTAAACACAAAACAAAGATCAGCGCCTGCAGCCCGGCAACGCACTCGACTCGACTGATCGAGAAATTCGTCTCTCTCTTTGTTTTGGAATAAAATAGATGAAAATAACAATTCCCTTTTTATTAAAAGTAAAAAAAATACCTTTTGCTCTAATCTAACTATATTTATAACTGGAAAAGAATGTCAACAAGTGATTTGGAATATTCCAAGGCCTTTCTTAAATAATTATTATTGTTATTATTATAATCAACCTTTCATCCCCCATAATCGAAATAATAATCAACGCTATTTTTTGAATGTTTTCTATTTATTTGCCTTCGATTTAGCTAAAATAAATTTAAAAAACATTTTTTTCAATTTTTCAACCCTTTATCCAATCCTAATAAATAAAATAATTAACAATGCTATCGCCTTCGGCGAGCTTCGCGTCTAGTCAGAAAAAAATTAAAACCCTGAAAAGCTTCTCTGGAACTCCCTTTGGGTTTTACAGATAGTATAATTTTCTAGAATGAATCTTACTTTAGGCCAGTGGTTTCCAAACTTTAAACTCCCTTAAAAATATTTAATCGTATGACACCCCCCCAGCACGGATTATTGTTTCAAATGCTATAATTAATAAAATTAGTATTTTTTATGAAATATGTCCTAAAAAAATTTATATTTAATGTTACTTGCACAATTGACAAAAAAATTATATAGGCTATAATCCAATCAAATCAAAAAAAGTTGAATGTTAATTTTCTCAAAACTCGGTAGCTGGCGCTTGACAGGCTAATGCGTAACAGGGTCCATATATAGGTCTACGTCTCAGAAAATGCTCTCTATGTTAGTGTTCAAAAAGGCGAAATTCATTATAACTCTTTAGAGTACATTTAGTGATTTAAAACAAATCCAACTAAATAGAATCAATTGAATTGAGTGAGATATAACAAAAAAGTCATTTTGGCGAACGAATACACGAAAATAAAATCCGATCTCTCTCATGTTAAGGGAAAAATATTTTTTTCTCTTCTGTTGTTATTTTATTCAATTTAGAATTAACAATTAATATTTGAAAAAAAAAAAAAAAAAATGAAACAAACCCAACTGATTTTTTATTTCGAATTAGCGTTATACAAAACATGAACACTTTTTTGTTTTTGTTTTTTTTAATTCGATAAATGTCCTCTAGTTTTGCTAATATTTTTTTTGTTCTCTTTTTGACAAAGATAAAATTTCCATTTATTTCGCATAAGGGAGTAAAAAGAGACAAGAACGGACGTCGATCGTTTAGAGAAAATTGAACTATTTTTTTAACAAAAAAAAAAAAAATCCAATAGCAGCATCAAGATAAAATTTTCTCACAAAGTAATAGAAAACAAAGAAAGATTAAAATCTCGCCTTTTATTTCACTCTCTATTTCTATTTTATTTACATTTTTAGTTATTATTAGGGTCCGACCGAAACAAGATTTTCAGCCGAAACCGAAACCGAAACCGAATATTCGGCCTCAACCTTAGTTTCGGCCGAAACCGTAACCGAAACCGAAACTTGTATTTCCTATAAAATTTTTTTTTCATTTTACCTTTTTTTTTTTTTGAATTTTTTTCCCTCCCGTGAAAATCATTTTACCTTTTTTTTAGGGAGACTAAAATTTTTTTCTCCCTCAAGTGCAAATTATTTGACCTTTTTTTTTTTTTGCATGCGAGTCTCATCCCATTTTTTCAGACTCTGGTTTCGGCCGGCCGAAAGGTTCGGCCACTTTTTGGCCGAAACCGAAACTACGGCCGAAACCATGATTTTTGGCCGAAACTGGCCGAAACCGTAACCGAAACCGAATATTCGGTCGGTTCCTAGTTATTATAAAACGAAGACTTATTCTATTCCTTCCTCTTGGGATTAGCATAAGCTCGCAAGTTTTTATTAACTGCATATTCAAGAATGAAATAATTCAGAGATTCTATACTCGGAAAAATCTGGTGTGACTCAAGGGCGGATCCAGAGGTGTTTCTCGGGGGAGGGGGGTAATCTGGTGTGGCTAGTCGCACAGCACACTATTTTTTCTTAATTTCGGAAATTTAAAAGCGCATTCTGTACTTGTTTACCAGAATATAAATGCAAAACAAATTTTTAAGTATTAATTTTTAAAATTTTACATTAAAAATAAATTTTTTTTTTTCGAAAAAAAAAGTATTTTTTTCAAATCTCAGGGGGGTAATTACCCTCTTTACCCCCCCCCCCTTGTATCCGCCCTTGGTGTGACTGGTCGCAGATCACAGAACTTTCTCTTACCTTCCGTAATCGAAAGTTGTGTTCTGTGCTTGTCACACTAGATTTTTTGTGTCGAGATATATAAGTGGGAGTGTTTAAAAAAAAAAAAAAACATGTATGAAAGTTAAAATACAAAAAATGGTTACAAAATTATAAAATGATCTACCTATCTCTATCAGTCAAAAGTATAAGCTCTGTCAGTAGGCTCTAACGGTTAGAAAAAAAGCTCTAAAGCTTAAGGCAGCTAACTGTCAAACTTGACAAGCCTGCACGTGTAATATTTTTGTATTTGTTATTGTATTTAAATTTGTATTGTGTTTGCTGGACCTAGCCACCGAGGACTGGTGCCTCTAAGCGGGTCGTAATAAATTTATTTATTTAACTGTAGCGTCTGTAGGAGAATTTTGCGCAAGCATTTTAATTGTGCAAGCCGCTTGATGCTCGATTGAATTTTAATCAAGCAAAACTCTCCGACATTTTATTATAGACGTCTTGACATTTGATATTTATTTAATATAAATTAATTCATTTAAAATTTCAATTTAAAATGTGTCTCTGTTTAAAGCAAGTGAGTATTTCTTGTTATCTTCGAATCTTCCGAGTTTGACGTTTGTAGGTTAAGGGATGATGAATAGGCAGCAATCAAAAAACAAAATTTTTAAATTTCTCCGTCGACGTTTCGAACGCTCATCGCGCTCATCATCAGGACTTACGGTCAGCAAACATTATTTATTCATATATTAAAAAGATTTACATAGACATAATGTTGCATCATAGCATAATTACTTACAAATAGAAAAGTCATAAGCTTATATTGATATAGCTTGTCGATACATAAATAAATACTGATGATACATCAAAACAATATCTATAAAAAAATATAACAATTGTAGACAACAAAAAATTGCACAATTGCTATGATGCAACATTATGACTATGTAAATCTTTTTAATATGTGGATAAATAATGTTTGTTGACCGTAGGTTCTGATGATGAGCGCGATGAGCGCTCGAAACGTCGACGGAAAAAATTAAAAATTTTGTTTTTTGTTGGGTGCCTATTCATCAAACACGAATACAGATCAGCCATATTTAAATATTTAAGAATAGTTTTTATAAATTAGGTCAAAATTTCAACACGTGACCTTTAATATTGAGCAAAAATAAAATAAAAGAGAGTCTTAATTTTGTTTAATCTCTAAAATCAAAAGGTAAAAATCCATTAAGTAATCCTCTTCCTCTTCCTGTAGCGTAAACCAGAATTAAGTAAAAGTGTAATTAAAGTGCGGTAAATAATTTTAATTTAATTAAATAAAACCGTCTGATATAATGAGAAAAGTTGTGTAAATTATCGTTTATATGTTTAATCAGATTAAGCGATAGAATTTCTCGATTTAGAAATATATAGAAGAGAGAATCATCCTCCAGCAAAGTGGATTGAGATTATTTTTTTAAATGTCGGGTTAATGACCGATTCTTACTTTCAAAGTAAAATTATCTTATAACTTAATAAATAAAATAAAAAGTTAAGAAATCTATTTAGGTGAACGCAGTTAAAGCCAAAAATTCATAAATTTTTCATATAAAAGGAATGTTAAAACTTAAAGGGCATACAGGTTTATTCTCTAAGCAAAAGTGTTAACTTTAAATATGAGCGTTAATTCATTTTAAGACATCATTGCCTCAAATTGTTATTCTGTAAGCAAAAAATTTATACATTATCTAAAAAAAAGTCGTTAAAATTTAAAATAAACAAATGGGTGTTAAAAAGTAATGTAAAAAACAATGAGCGTTAAAAAAAGCTATTCTCTAAACAAAGTTTTAACAGCGAAGTTAACATGTTGCTTTTATTTCAAAGCTATCAAAATCATAACCTTACTTTTTAGGTTAAGGACTCCATTTTTATTTTAAACACGACGTTAAAATATTAAAGCCACCCCTAGACATGGCATTAATTTTTAACACTATTTACTAAATGTTAATGTTTTTGTTTACAGAATAGCTATTTGAGGCAAGGAAGTGATTTTGAATAGCATTTTTTAACGCTTACATTACTTTTTAACACCCATTTGTTTATTTTAAATTTTAACGCCTGTTTTTAGAGAATAGACCTGAATTTCTATTAAAATGTTTTCTAACTCTACCTGAAAATTCTAACTACATATCTGAATTCAGTATAAAA